>JAQZBX010002278.1:29724-67607 GCA_029593785.1 Cabassous unicinctus
CCCCCCCCCCCATTTTGTCTTTACACAGAATGTCATGGTAAGGCCTTTCACAGCCAGCCCACCACTGGCTTGGCCTCATCACTCCTCCTCCATCCACACTGAATTCTCCCCTTTTCCTTGCATGTGTCGTGTTCCTTCATATCTCTGTAGGTGGCCTTTTCTTCTTTCCTCCAAGACAGCTCTTTTCTGTTTGATTTTTGTTTGTTTGTTTGTTTGTTTTTTCTTGTAGTTTGACCTGTAGAGCTTTCTCTTTCTTAAAGTCCCAGGTCTAATGCCACTACTTCATAGAAGTTCTCTCTGATGCCCATTCCCAGGCAGTATCTTAAATGTCTTCTATTTTCATATTTCCATAGCAATTTGTATATATTAGTCATTTTTGAATTTTTCCTTGTCTCTTGGTGTAACTAAAATATATACACTTATAGCACAAGAGTAGTGTTTGCTCATCTTTGCTCTGTCCATGACAAAATGGGCACAAAGAGTGAACAAAGAGTGTCAGAATGTTAGCTATTGAGGTTAGGGACTGGAATGACAATTTACATGATGTGTTTAACTCTCCCCAAGCTTCCATTCCTTGGGTATGCTGTGTTTTTGTGACAGTTTGAGATTATTTTATGAATCCCCAAAAGTGAAAGATTATGTTTGTAAACTAACCTTTCTGAGTGTGATACCCTTTGATTGCATTGGCTGCAGCTGAGATGCCCTTGCTTAAATTACCTGTTAAGATTAGGGCTTTGATTTGACCACATCAGTAAGGTATGACTCAGATTGAATCCCAGCCCCCTTGATGGGCTGATATAAACAGACACTCACTCAGGAAGGCACACAGGAAGAGAGAGAGCTCTGTCGTTTTTGATCCTGGGGTCCTGGGGAGAAATGAGCCATTTGCCTGATAGTTTGCAGCTAACCTTGGGAAGAGAGCCAAGACTGAAACAGAAGACCTGGAAAGAAATGAGCCCTATGCCAGGAGAGAGAAGAAGCCCTGAGAGATAAGCCCTGTGCCAGCCTGCAGCTGAGGGAGAGGAAGCCCAGAGGGGAAGCCTGAACTCTTGCAGAGATCAATGACCATCTTGCTTCAACACATGACATCTAAATTTGGTGAGAAAGCAACCTTGAGTTGTACTCTTTAGGGCCTTGTAACTGTAAACTTTTACCCCCCAATAAATACCCTTTATAAAAGCCAACAGATTTGTGGTACTTTGCGTCAGCACCCCTTTGGCAGACTAATACAGTTTTTCTTCCACTAATCTGAATGAAAAAAAAAAAAAACAACCCGACATAATCATTAATGAAAAGTGGCACTAGAATAATGCCAAATTTCCACTTCCTATGGGGAAAGTGTTGCTCCAGAGATCAATGTGATCTAAAAATGTTTCTGTCAGATTTTACTCTCTCTCTTTGAATTAATCTCATTTGGATTTTCTTTAAAATAATAAGCATCTAGAAACATTGCAATATCTATATTAATTCCCCTATTTTAAAAAATCTATACTGACTAAATTGTCTTTCTTGAGAGTAAATTTACAAAATGGAACTAAACATTTTTGGTGAAGTAATAGAGGCTCCTGATGAGGAGGTTTTCTCACGAAATATATTGGAACGGAACCGATGGATTGAAACCTTGAAGAATTTCCATTAGTCTAGGGTTGATTGCTTTTTAATTTTGTAAACATTTGCCAGTTGTCAAATTCTCTCTCTCATTTCTTGGAGGATTTAATACTCAAGTACTTAAAACTAGATGAAGGAATAAATACCACAGTCAACCAATTCTCTTCTCATTTAAAATTACAGTCGCTGCATGGTATGTTATGATGCTTAATCACATGATCTGGTAACGCACAGAGGCCCAGCCCACAGCATTTGGATAGACTACCGTCCACACTCCCTAGAAAGAATCCTTTTCAACTGAGATTACTGAGGGTCTAGGTGCAAGAGAGGTGCTAGGTTGGGAACAGACAAGGAAGCCCAGGCTTTTCCCTAAGGAGCTTAGTGCCTACTGCATGAGACAGATATGAAACAAGCCATAGCAAACGAGACGAAGCTTCTTTGTGCCTGTCTGAGAGCAGTTCAGTAGCTCAAGACAGGACAGAATAAATCTTTAGGTTTAGAGGAGAGAAAAGCATCTTACTTGGTGAAGGGCAAAGCAGTGTGATTCAGCTAGAAAAAGAGAATCTGGTGAGAGCAGATTCTCCGTAGAATAACATGTTCCCAGGACATTGCTGCATTTGGGAAGGGAATTCATAAAGGAAGCAAGAGAGAAGCATAATGATATAAAATGACCTCAGGGAGAAGTGTGAACTACTGAAATGAGGACTAGGTTTTCGGGGGAGAAATATATATTCTGGAAAGGAGCAACTGTGCTACCGAAGCACAACTTTGATTCTGAATGACTAGGAATCCTTAGCAATATTTGAGAAGGCATAGACGGAAGGTGAGTGCTCTAGTGAGTTGGGAGAGACCCAAGGCTCATCTTTAGTAGAAGAGGTTTTAACAAATAAAGTTTTCATGAACAGAGAAGTAATCATAGTCCCAGGTAATAACAAAGACAGGAAATCATTATTTCCTTCACATCTTGCATAAATGAGCAAGAGCCTACTTACCTATTGTGTTACCCGGAAAGACCTCAATCCTTTGACGTGCAGATCGTCTTAGGTGCAGGCAGGGGAGCTGAGATTGTTTGTAATTCTTCCCTACATTGGAAGACTTTACAATTCAGGCCATTCTCCACTAAACTCATTGCCATATGTAGCTCTTGGAAATTAAACCATTTCACAATTATGCCTGAACTGCAATTGTTTTCAGATTTTAAAATTAGGCGCTCTAATTGAAATTTGAATTAGGGTCCCTTCAGACTTAGAAAAACACAATTATAACAAAGCTATCCTCATCTTCTAATTTTAAAAAGTGCGATCAAGTTAATTATTGTCCATTGGAAATAATAGGGCCAGTCTGTCCCACACAGGGAGCTTGAGTTGGCATAACTGGGGCTCCAGCTGTCTAACTCTCACACACTGCACTCTGTGCTGGGCAAATCTTGTGGCACTCAGGAGCGGGAGAGCATTGGTGGCGGGCTGACAGCATCAGGGAGCCAGCCAATTGCCATTCTCCAGAGTGAGTTAGCATCATCAGCACCTGAACTGTTTTACTCTGTGTACATAAAACTAGAGGGTCTACTGGGATTTCAGAGCCAGAACTCAGGGAACAGAAGAGGTAGACTTCTGCTTCTATGCAGGTTTGCCCAGTAATTTAATAAAATATTGTTGTGCTCCTATGTGGCCGACATTATGTTAGGCATTGGGAACAAAAGAACAAATATGGCAGAGGTTCTACTCTCGAAGGATCTGATGTGTAGTGGATGATAATAGGTGAGAAACCAAGAAATTATGCAGCAGCATAAAAGGCAAAGCACAGCTGGCTGGATCTGAAATGCGTCTTTGGGTAGTGAGAGAAGCCTACTAAAAGGTAATGCATTGCAAGGGAAGAGATGAAGAATGAGGTGCAATTACTCAGTGAGAGGTGGGATGAGAGTCAAAGAGCAGGAGGGGAGAGAGGTCATTGCAGCTGAAGTCAAGGAACCGACTGCAGCTAGACCAATGAGGCCCAAGCTCAGCATGGGTGTGAAGGTCAAAGCCTGGGTTTCAGAGCATCTAGCATATGTCACTTTTCTTCTCACAGGAAACTGGGAAGGCCTGTATTTAAGTTTTGTGAAAACTTCTCCAACTTCCAACAGCTTCTGACGCCAATTATGTAGGTACAAAGACCTCTGTAACTCAATTCAATTCAATTCTGACTCTACCTGGAGGTATGCCATTCACCACAGGTTCAGGGCATCTTCTACAGGATTGCCCTTCGGTACCAGTCACAAATTCAGGGGCCCAGGCCACCTGTACTTCTGACCAACTGGCTATAAATTTTGGGGTTCCCGCCACCACCTCGGGTTTGATAACTTGCTAGAATGACTCATAGAACTCTCTGAAAGCACAATGCTTACAATTGTAGTTTTATTATAGTAAAAGGATACAATAAGAACAAGACCAAAGTAGAGATGCATAGGGCCATGTCTGGAAGATTTCAGACTCAAGCTTCTGAGTCCTTTCCATGAACCCGACCAAGTCAATCGTGGAACTCACCCAAGCTTTGAGGGTCCCGAGTTTCTATGGCGTTTCCTTAACTAGGCATGATTGCAAGAAATAATGCCTGTGTGGTTGAAAAGCTGTAGTCCCCCTCTCTGTCCTGAGGTTGAAGCCCCAGCTCCCTAATCACCCGGTTGGACTTTCTGGTGTGGCCAGCCCCCACCCTAAGAAGTCAGGTGGGCTGGCCCCACCCAGTCATCTCATTAGCATAAGAACTATCTGGCTTGGCCCTGCCTGGGCCCACTCTGAATAACAGAAGGCACTCCTATCCCTCCATAATGGGAAATTACCGGGATGTAGAGGTTACCTCCTCTTAGTGTCTTCTGACTAGGACTCCACTTCAGGAGGCATTTTCTCAGTGATAAATATGGGAGAGACCTGGAAGCTGTGAACAGAGCACACACCTGTGGGAGGAAGGAGTCATCATGGTAAAGGCCTCTGTGTCAAACACTGTTCTAGGCCCTTCACGTACATTATCTCATTTAACTGTCACCACATCCTCGATGAGGGAGGCCATGATATTAGCATCCTGTTTTAGAGATGAGGAAGCAGAGACTCCAAGAAGTTAGGTAATATCTCCAATATCTGACATTTTATAAAGAGTGGAGTGATGATTCACCATCTCCCCTGCAAAAACAAAAGACAGAAAACAAAACAAACAAAAAAAACCACCTCATTAAAACCATCATCACTTCTCAACTGTTCAGTTAACTGATAGAAAAGTGCTTGTCTTCCTGCTTCCCCTTTACCCCATAAGTTTCTTCTCTATGTAGTAGACAGAGTGATCTTCTCAAAGCACAAATCACATCATACCACACCTCTCTTAAAACCATCCAGTGGTTTCCCACTACCATTAGAATAAAGTCCAAGGTCTTTCCCATGGGATTCTCCGTGGTCTGCCCTCTGCTTCTCCTCCTGTTCTCCTTCTCATGACATTGGCCTTCATTAAAGACGTCACACTTCTCAAGCTTGTTCCCAACCTAAGCCTCTTCCGCTTGCTCTTCACAGTGCCTGGAACATTTCCCCCAGATCGTCATGTGGCTGCCTCTATCTCTTTATGTCTATCTCCCCCTTAGTCTCCATCTTGTTATCATCCCAGATTATTTATTATCACTTGTTTCAATATATAAATAACAGTTTATTTGGTACATGTCTTTCTTACCCCACTAAAATATAAGCACCTACATTATGTCCAGCACTTAGAACAGCGTCTGACACAAAGAAGGTACTAAATAGAATTGGTTTATAAAGGAATTATTAATTAATCTGGGTTGAAGGTAATCCATACACCCAGATCTTTCCCATCTATCTAGTTACTTCACTTAAAGGTAAAGAAACACAAAGTGGTTCCTTTAAAACAGGGCTTCTTAACCTTTTTTGTTTCACGGACCCCTTTGCCAGTCAGGTGAAAACCATGGACCCTTTACTAAGTCTATACTATACTGTGTATTATTTAATAAGTATATCAATAAATATATAAATAAATAAATATATCACACCCGCACCAACACGTCCCCACAAGTATAATGGTTTTTTTTTTATTTCAATTCAAGCTCACGGACCCCTTGTTAAGAACCCCTGCTTTAAAAATATTCCTCCTCACAAGAAAATATATGTGTTCTTCTAAGTTCTTCTAAGTTCTTTCTAAGGAAGAAAACTTTTCTCATAAAATTCTTTCTCCATGAAAAAAAAATATTGTAGAAAATGGGATTTTAAAGTAGAGAGACCCTGAGCTCACTAGTTAAAACTTCAGGTTCTAGTAATAGATTGGGTGTGGTGTCAGATGCTTCAATTCACAAGCTGTGGCCTTGGAAATGTTATGTAACCTCTCTGTGGCTCAATTTCCTTACCTGAAGAATGTGGATCCCAATATAGACCTCATAGGATTGTTGTTAAAAATTCAATTTACATATGGCGCACTTTCAGTAGTCCACGGGTAACCCAGCTTTCCAGAAAACAAAACAAACAACAAAAACAAAACCCCAGATCTGTAGTGTTTGCCAATTTCCATGGTATAAATAGTCCTACCATGGCTGATTTCCAGCTACCAATGGTTTAACCATTACTACCTTGAAAAATTCCCAAATGTTCAGCAATCATCTCTTGTGAGCTGCTACAAGTTCTGCTGATGCTTAACAAGTAAGAAAGAGGACATGTTCTATTGAAGGGAAAAACTAATAATAATAATGAAAAATGAAACCAATACTGTATTAGTCAGCTAAAGGGGACGCAAAATACCAGAAATCGGTTGGTTTTTATAAAAGGTATTTATTTGGCATAGAAGCTTACAGTCACAAGGCCATAAAGAGTAAATTACTGGGAAGCCGATGTGGCTCAAGGGATTGGGCTCCCATCTACCACATGGGAGGTCTGGGTTCGGTTCCTGGTGCCTCCTAAAGAAGACAAGCAAGACCACTGTGAGCTGATGTGATGGGCTGGCATGGTGAGCTGACACAAGATGACGCAACAAGAGACACACAGAAGAAAGCATAATGAGAGACACAACAAAGCAGGAGCAGAGGTGGCTCGAGTAATTAGGTGCCTCCCTCCCACATGGGGGTTCCCAGGTCCAATTCCCAGTGCCTCCTAAAAAAAGAAGACCAGCACACAACAAACAAACACAGCAAATGCAAACAACAAGGGCGTGGGGAGAAATTTTAAAAAATTTTAAAAAAAGAGCAAATTACTTCCCTCACCAAAGTCTGTTGTCACATGTTGGAACAAGATGTCTGTCAGTCTCTGCAAGGGTTCTGCCTTCCTATTCAGGCTCCATGGTCTCAGCTTCTTCTGGTCTCATCCGTAGGTTGGTATAAGGCTCATCTCTCTCCCCAGGGCTTCTTTCTTTCTGGGCTCAGCTTCTCTGCTCTCTTCATAAGGTCAGCTGTAGAGTATCAGGCTCATTCTCTTCCTGGGGTCTCTACTGTGTCTAAGGAGCCATCACTATTCCTCTGTGTTCTTCTCCTGTGTTTGCTTCCCAGGGCTCCAGCATTAAAACTCAAACTCTCTCCTCTGATGTGTCATTTCCTTTGTGAGTCCCTGCCCCCTACTGATGTGGCTGAATCAATACCCCTATCTTAATTTAATCAAGTAAAAGTGAAACCTCTGAACCTAATACAATCTAATATACCCAGAGGAACAGACCAGTTTACAAACATAAGCCAATAATCTATTTTTGGAATTCATAAACAATACCAAACTGCTGCAAATACAGTATCACATATTAAGTCTAAGCTGGGTCCATTTTGATCTTTAGCCAACCTGCCACATGTACAGAGCCTGCACCTGCCATTCGACAAGCCGAGGACATGGACATGGTGATTGTAGGGATCACTCCAGACCCTCCACTATTACTCCTAAGCTATTACTCTCATCCTCTACCCTTCAGGTTACTGATTTTGCCTCCATTTCCCATTCACATCCTGATCTTCAAAGCTGGCATCTCTATTTTGTCTTCCTGACTTTTGAGGCTCACAATCGTTTAAAGAGTTTGGCTTAGGATAAATATGCTGCATTTCTCTGTGTCAGACTAACCCCTGTAATGCGCTCTGACTCAGGCAGAGCAACCCTCATGTACAGCCACCAGCACCCAAAGCCCGGCTGCAGTATAATGAAAAACTTGACTGGTCTTTGATAACTACGGGCACTGTTCCCAAAATTTCCAAAGATCTGGCCCCTCCAGCAATTTACTTAGAACACTTTCATGAATGAGTGAAATGAGAAGTTATGATTCAAGTGAAAATGTGTGAAGAGAGATCATTTAAATGTGTACTTTGAAAGATGAGATAACTGTGTCCCAGAGTGGTTGTGACAGCATAACAGAAAGCAAACAACTGGCTAATCCAGATCCAGTACTGTACAAAAGGGTATACTGTTATACTTGTATAACTCAGAAAATTTTGATTACATGTGCTTAGCACTAGGCTAAATAATTTTCAAATAATGATTCAAAAGATGAGAAAATGGAGTATAGAGTCTCCTCCCTCCATTTCCCTCTAGCCATATGTCATCTGTTCATTTGTTCTTGTTTAAATCATTCTCTTCATAGAACACTAGCTCCATAACTATCTTTCTAGACTGCAAATACTTCTCCACTGATTGCCACTCATCAATCCTAGACAACCACCTGGTCTTCACTGTGGGCGCCGTCACATGAATTACTCAGTTCCAGCTGGTCTCCACTAGAATAAACTCTATACCACCACCAAAAGATAGGCAGTATCTAATTTAGTTTCTAGAGAGTCTTTATAAAATAAAGATACATTTGGACCTACACTGACGTATTCAGTCATCTTAATTTAAGCATTTTGTACAAGATTGGTCTGGGGGAATGTGATCATCAGGGCATATTTTTTTTCCTTAACCAGAATCAAATTGGAATTTGACCTAAAATGAGTTTGGCCTCTCACCACCGTGGCCATCCCATGTAAGCATTTTCATCAAACATACTCTTTGTTTGAAAAAGTTCTTTGATTTGGGAGCTCATTTATTGGTCATCCAGGAGGAATCCAGATTCAGGTATAAGGTGGGATTGACTGCCCTCCCTTCTCACTGCAATGGCATGTGTTAAGGGGCCCGCTGCTGGTAGGGGTACTTATGTAACCTGATGACTGGTTGAGATTTTCTCCATGCTCTGGACCCCAGAAAATCCCAAACAAATGTACCTACCCACTAAAAAGAAGTTATTGACATACATATACAGCGGGCTGAACATTTGACTTCCCCTAGAAACCAACCAGTGAGTGCCAAAGTAAGGCATCTGTACCAATTAGCTTTTGCTGATAACAAGCCACATCAAAACTCGGTGGCTTTAAACAACAAGCACTTGTTATGCCTCAAGCTTCTGAGCCCTCCCAGCTGAGATGTTTGGGATGGCTGGTATGACTGGAGCCCCTCTCCATGTGGTTTTCTGCCCAATAGGCCAGCCCAGGCTTGCACGTAGTGATAGAGGGGTTCCCAGCTCGAGAGCAGAAGATGTAGAATCTCTTGAGGCCTGGTGTTGGAAGTCACACACTGTTGCTTCTGACATTTTGTATTGGTCAAAGCAAGTCACAAGACTTTGAGAGGTGGGGGAAAACTCAGCTTTTGATGGAAGGAGATTTAGAGAATTTCGGGCCATTTTGCAACCCATGACAGCTTCGAAAATTTTTGCCCTTAAAATAACTGTCTAAGACCAAGGAAAATCATTCTCTTTTTATGGATAATTAAAAAATATATGCAAGCTGTTTATCATAAAGTCTTTTCCATAGGCTATTAGCTATTTCTGCAAGTAATATAAATGGAAGAATCATAGCTTTGTACCTCACTGGACTCTGAGGTTGAAGTAGACATGCTTTTGAATATTAGCATGGGATTCATTCTCCCAGTGAACATTTTCTGGATGATAGCCATCCTATTAATAAAAAATGCATCCAGAAATGGAATTCTGCCTGAAAAACAAAACAAAACAAAACATACACATACAACTCAAAAGCATTTTGTTTTTCCTCCAGTAAACCTCATTAAAGAAAAACTCTTGGCTGTATTCTTCATAAGCTGGTCCAACCAAAGCAAGAGAAACAAAAAGTACAATGTCTGCATTTTCAGCTTCAGGCATTATATCGTCATTTCCTTGGCGCTCATAGGACAAAAGAACCAATTTTCTAACTTGTTGAAATTCTTCACCTCTGTCATTCCTAGTCTTGGCCAGCATTTTTGGCATCTCATGGCCTTGGCATTGTTAAGGCTAAACACTAACTTCTTCAGTAGTTTTTCTCAGGTCCTTTTGACTGAGGATTGCCTTTGGGGCTCATTAGGGTATTTTCACAAGTGACTTCCTCTCCATTTTAAAAGCTGTTCTTATCCTCAATCTCCCCAATAAAGTACTGAATGTCTTTGTTATCTGTCGTCATTAAGACCTCAGCAAAAGTATGATGTTAGAGCAAGTAGGGATTTTCCTACTTGGTGTGATTTGAGGGCATCATCTTCTATAGATATCTAAGTATAATTTTTGTTGTGATACCTGATATTTCTACCGTTCAAGAAGTATTATTTCTATTGGACTAGTACAGCTCTTAGCATGGATTAGTTCATTATGGATTAAATATTCCAGCCAGTCTTGATGGAACAAGACATAGAAAAAGCCATGTGTGGAGTTCAAAGAGTTTGGAATTGAAAATGGTGGGAGTGGACTCTCTATCCAGTAGAGCCACCAACTGGCTGGATGAGCTTGTTCGAGTGGGTACCAGCCTCTCCGGGCCACCTGCAAAATGAGGGCTATGAACAAGGAGAGTGTTAATTGTCTTATAGTCAATGTGACGAGACTGGGCAGGAGAGAGTGAGCCGAGAGCAGGGGTCCCTTCCAAGGCACAGCCCGCGGGGGGTTTTGTGGGTGTCCTGGTCGTCAGGGCAACATCTGAGGAGAGGGGCACCAAGGAGGAGAAAAGCAGCCAGGAAAAAAAGCAATAAGGGTAAATGGGGAGTTTGCCTTGGTCAGTTCAGCAATCATTTATAGAGCACCTAGTGTATGCCAGGCCCTGTGCTGGGTGAGAGGAAGAGAGAAACGAATCTGAGTGAGTTACTGACTCAAATAAGTCACAGAGAATCTTACAAAAATAAATAATGGCAAAATACTATTGTATAGAGTTGTATATATTGGATAGTGCGGGAGCCCAGGGGAGGGACCAGAGAAAGATTCCTGGAGAAGAAGGCACTTAAACTAAGTGTTGAAGGCTGAGCAGGAGTTATTCAGAGGGAATAAAAGAGGAAAGAACATGCCAGGAGAGCATCCCATGGACAGTGAAGAGCAGAAGCCAAGCGTGGCGGCGTGGAAGTACAATGTAAGGGAGGCAATCTTTCAAGTACGGCAGTTTGCCTCCTGGGTATGGGGCGAGATGGTTTTATGTGGGGGAGAGAGAAGGAAACAGTTCTTTTTCTAAATTTCCCCAACCCTAGAGGGCATCACCATAAAAGTTTTTGCCATTCTACTACCCGGACCTCAAAATAAAAACTCCTAATGTATACATGGAAGGATTAGCCACATAATAAAGTCTCCAAATCCCTACATCTAATGTGTAGATAGAAAAGTCTGGAGAATCAGGACTTACTTTAAGATCTCTGCTCCCAAGTGAAGCCAGAGGCAGGATGTAACTGTGAAGATACCGGGGCTCGTTTCTCTAGTTTCAAGAGCCTACTTATCACTACACAAATATCAGCTTAACTCAAATTTTAATATTTAATAGCCTCTATCATATTAAAGACATTTAAATTTGTAACTGAACTTTCATTTCACCTCTGCTGCACAGAGAAATAAAAAAAGAATCAGTTTCCAGATGGCTGCCTTGCTCAGGGCGTGCTCCCAGAAGTGGCCGAGCAATCTGGAATTCAGAGTCTGTTAAATGTGCTGGGGGAACTCAGACTCCCACATCCAGGCATTCCTGATGCCCAAAGCTCTGCAGTGCGGAGATTCTTTAGCCAAGCTATGTCAGAATCTACTGTGTGCCCAAAATTGTGCTAGACATAGGTGGATCCAAACAGAAGACTAATTTTTTGGTCCCTAAAATAAAATATTTATCTTGTTATGGGGAGGGAAGCCTTTCCTACCTTAAATAATTAGATAAAAATTGAAAAAAAAAAAGTTGTAATCAATTGCTCTATAATGCGACCTAATTAATTAAAGGGAATCTCTTTCACTGTTTGGTGAGAGGCTCAGGACAAACCAAAAAACCCCACAAAAATCAAACAAACCCAAAAACCCCACAATAAACCAATAGTCCATTTGTACACATCTCCTTACACTGACTATGAGTACAGGTTAGGTCTGCAGGTAACAGGGAGTGATGAGAGTTTTCCTGGTTGAAAAGTGAGGTCAAGCTTTAGATGCTGGTGTGGGCACCAGGAGGCACCCCTATCCTCTCTCCCCCGCCACCTCTCAAGTTCTGATGAAAACGTCCATCCTTAACTACTACTTTGGATCACTCGTCTCATCATTTATTCAATTATTCAATAATTATTTGGTTCAGTGCACATTGAACACTGTGCCAAGTGCTGAAAATACCCACATGATAACCACCGCATTTAGCGCCAAGAACGTAAAGTTCTGGTGGGCGAGGAAGACAAATGTGAAGTTCAGTATAATATGAAGGTCAACATACAGAACTAGGTGTGGGAACACAAAGGCGGGGGCTTCTCAACCCCTCTAGCCAATCACAGGTACCTTGGCAGGCGATATGGTTGAATGAGTGAATTAGGCAGAAAAAGGTGTTCTAGTCTGAGAAGTGAGACCAGACGCGCTGAGAACGTCATTTAGCTTTGGGTGGCTGCGCTGTATGTGGGGGGTGTGGCCAGATGAGGCTGGAACTCAGGGAGCCAAGGCCCACGTCAGGGCTGGGCACTGAAACCCCTTCTAAAATGCAAATAAGTTGAGGGGAAAATGAACGAATATAAACCATGCTCTGCATCACAACAGCACATACATTGGCTTCTGTTAAATGGCTGGCACACGGGATAGGCATGTTTTTATTGAGCCTTGGAAGGTGAGCAGCTGGTAGAGCTTTACATACCCCGGGGTCATTTAGAGAGACTGAGCCCCTGGGGTCTCAAACAGGATAACCCCATGCAAAGGAAGCAAAGCAACTTTGCTTATTTTACTGTTAGAGTTCATGTAGTTCCTTCATGTAGTTCCTATATAAGAAGGTCAGAAAATAGATACTCTAGTTCCTATTTCAGGAAAGTTTCTATCGGTAAACCACTTCTTCACTCATTCCTTCATTTAATATACTTTCTTATAATATTTCCCCTATGCATTTGCATAGAGTGAAAAGTTCTTTCTCACAAATCAGCTTCCGCACGTAAGCTCCCCTTTGATCCATCAGAATTGCTAAGCCTTTGCATCGTAACATTGGCACTCAAGACAGTTTGCAGCAGCATCACAGTAGGATTATAGTTTCCTGCTACCTCATTGATAAACTTACTATTGTTAGAATAAATAGATATTTCAGTTATTCTTCATGTATCTCGAAAGGCCTTACTGTCACTGAAAGTTACCCTTTTTTTGGTCACAATGGTAATGTCAGGTATTCCTAAAAGAGGTTTTATACAGTTTCATACAATCTCCTCATTGTTCTTTTCCCCAATATGTGTAAAGTGTTAATAGTCTGGCACGTATTGCTTCCATTTTTTATTACATAAAAAAAAAAAAGTTGAGAAGAATAACAAAACAGAAGTAAATAAATTTCAGGTACGGGAAGAACACAAGTGACTGTTACTGAACAGAAAACAACCAGAAGGGGAAAGCAGAGAATGTAGAACACAGGGGAGCAAGTGTTTTTAAGAGTTCTGCCCCAATTCCATGATAGCTTTGCTCTTAATATAATGGATTTTATATTTATATTTATGTTTGTTTTCCTGATACATTTCTTGTATGGGAAGAAATGGTTAAACGTGAGCATCTATTCATGTTGGATATCCTGGAGTGAAATTCAATACCCCCACCTCAGTTTTTCATATTTTGACTAGATGTCAATCCACTTACTTGACGGTTTTGTGTGTGTATGTTTGACTATTGGCCATTTCTGAAGCTTTTGCTTACGTAATATAAGAGTGATGAATTGAAAAGTAGAATACCATGACAATCCTTTAGCGAACATTTACAGGGTGATCTCATTTTGGTACTTATCCTAAAAGTAAATGACATTTTATTGTGTATGGGAAAGCAATTAAGGACTTTGATTATCCAAACCATATTTACATATAGTTTCCTTAATCATATTTTCTCTCACTGTCTTAGATTTAGAGATAGACTTGAGATACAGCTGTGCATGTAAGTGGTATGTTAGCACAGGCTTTAAAAGCAAAGCCAGTAAGGGATTGAGGGAAAACAATGGGTAGAGGGAGAACTCAGACGAAGTGGCAACAGAGGCTTTAGCTGGTAACACAAGGAGCTGTGGAGCTGGGGTGGACCTTCAGGGTCTTCCCACTTGGGCCTTGACAACTCTACTTGGCCCAGTCATTGGCTGTGGGCCACCCCAGGGTTGGGGTATGACCACGGGTGAGCCAGCTCCTTCGGGTGATGGCTATGCCCAGGGGAGAACACAGCTGTGGGCCATGCACAGCTACCACTCCTTGGCCTTGAAGGAGGGATCTGGGCAGCGTAATGCTGCATTCGCTATACTCACTGAAAACGCAGACATTGGCATTGTTCCTTACAGAGGACATCTATTAAAGGCTTGTAGACATTTGAGATTTAAAAATATATATAACTGAGAAATGGTAGGGCATTGCATACTCCAAAACTGGTTCTTTTAAAGATATGGTCTACCAGAGACTCCATGGAATTTGTGGTGGCTTGAGGCTCTATTCCTGGTTTTTTCTTGACTAATCTCAGTGTGCTGGTCACACCTGCCAAGCACTCAAGGCATGGAGAAAGTTAGTATTAGGTTAATTCTGAATGAATGGAGACTAATGTTATTTTCTGAAAAACTGTCATGGTATATACATTATTAGTATAAAATAATTAGATAATCCTAGTAAATCTACAAGTGAATTTATTTAAAAAATCAATTTTGAACACACTAATTTTATTTGGTTGGAACAGCAGGCAACTTTCTAATCATTTAACAAACATTTATTGAATATCTACCATATGCCAGGAACTTTGGGGGAGTCAGAAATGATTTCTTATTCTTGGAGAGTTTACCAGCTATTTGTGATAGTGACAGATTTATGTCAATAATGATGGCCCACAGAAAAATGGGATCATGTCATATTTTAGGTACAGATCTATGATAGTTCAGAGGAAGGGTAGATAAGCCAGCTCATTTTGAATCAGCAGGAAAATCTTTGTAGAAAATATGGCCTTGGAAGGATAGAAAGAAATTTGAATATTTGGAGTTGGGGCAAGATCAATCTTTTTCTAGATTTGGGAAAGAATTTGAATGAAAACATAAAGACGGAGGTATGAGCTCTTCAGATCAGCTGGAAATTAGGATATAAAGGAAGTCAATGTTAGACTTGGAAAAGAATGCCAGCTCGTTGAGGGCCTTCAGTGCCAGGCTAAAGACTTCAGGGTTTTAATATACAACTGGGAATTGCTGAGGACTTTTGACCTGAGGAGTGAATAGAATTCTTTTGGATGGTCAACTCTATAGTTCTGTTTGTTTTTCCCAATAATGCTCAGGCGGTCATCCGATACATGGAGCTCTTAATTTCAAAATGCTCAGCTGGCATTTTTTGTTCACTTATTATGCACTTAGTGTCTCAAGATTTATTTCTGGTATAGTTTATGAGGCTACTTAAAAAATAAGAACACTTACATTTCCAACTTAAACACCCTGTGAACAATATCTTAAAGCAATATTGCTGGCACTTGTGAAGTACTCATTTTCCTCCTATCACTAGAAAACACACACACACACACACACACACACAACTTCTCACTCTCAAGTAATGATATAACAAGAAACAATACGCTGTTAAGAAAGTAAGCATTTTCACAGTCTAGAAATTGCGACAGATGCTTTTTGGTGTGTAGTGGGAGGAGTCTTAATTTCTGAAGAAAAAAAAGAAAAAAAGAAATGAGTTTTCTGGTTTTGCCAGTGCAAGGCTCAGACTGAGACAAAAAAGAGCAAAATTACTCTGCATGATAAAATAAGAGGATGTCTTCTTTAGGTGAAAATATTAGAATTTTATTCATTTTTCCCCAGGAGACAGGATGTTTGAGAATCTGAAACAGTGAGTACATAGCAGGTATTCGATAAACATTCGTGTAATGTTGAATGAACAGCCCAGTAAGGTAGGGACACTCAGTTATCACCATTTTGTAGCTGAGGAAAGAGAGGCATAGAGAGATGACGTAAATTTCCCTAGGGCTTTCAGCTAGGAAGTGTTAGGTCCGCATTTTAAGGAGGTGGCCTGACTCTAACCCCACTGCAATCCTGCCTCTGGGGAAAGGATCAACAAAGATGCTGCAAGCAGCAGCCCAGACCCAGATGTGGCACAAAGCACGAGAAAGAAAGCCAGCCGCTAGCTTTTTGCAGTGCTTCCTGTTGCTTGAATCTACAGTGAGTCCTCTGAGGCACCTAGCTAATAATGGCAAGTGCTCTGGATCACATTTCTCTAAGGTCAGGGTTATGCTCCCATTTGTAGCCTTCGCCTGTTCCACAGACTCTTCTGTCGATATTTTCATTTTGAATCTTGATTAAGAATGCAATCGAAAACATGACTGCAATATGAATAAAACCTTCAGTTCACAACCGGATCAGGTTCTTTTCCTTTATTTAGCAGGGGAAGAAAAATTACTTTGTTACTTGAGTATTAATACAAATACCTAGTTAATTTTCTGTAATTCAAGTTATTGTAGAAGAAAATAATCTAAAAGGAAGGCTAATATAACAAGTATCTAGGAGATTATTTTAGATTTTTAATGTTTCCATATTAATACTCCATATTAATATATTTATTTTAAATTAATAAACAAGCTTCAGATTTATGGAGTATATAAATATACAGAATTAGAGTGGAAAACGAATCTCTTTCTTCCTCTCTCTCTTGTTTGCTCAATATTGCACTTAAAGAAAAGCACTCAGAGCCTTTTGCATACTATATTCTAATTTAATCTAACAGCATTCCAACAAATTAATAGGTTAAATGACCAAGTCATATGCAACATGGAGAGGAAATGATTTACGATGAATAAGAGAACCTACCACTTATTGTCTATATGTCAGATAAATTCTATACATATATACAGCAAAGCAGTAAAGGGGAAAAAAATGGATTAAGAAAAACAAAACAACCAAAGAACTCAAAAAAGAGTAAAAAGCAGAAAAAAATAGAAAATGCAAGAAAAAATAGAAGGCATTGATTGGATAATCCCGCTCCCCCCCTCAAAATTCTAGTTTGTGCCATTTATAAGGACTCACCAAACCACACAGACAGTAAAGGAATGGCAAAAATACATCAGTGTTAAACACTAACTAAAAGAAATTTGGGAGGGCAATACAAATATCAGACAAAACCAACTTTAAGATAAAAGACAATTTTAGGTTTTGGTGTTACTGCATAATGCTAAAATTTTCAATTCACCGGGAAGTGAAACTACTATATACTTTTATGCATATAAAGTAATAAAAGATAAAAAGACATAAATTCAGAATCCCGATTTTGTTATTTGAAAACACTAATAAGATATCTTACCCTCTGTTGAGATTAAGAATAAAAAGGAAGAGGCACAGATAATCAAGAGTACACATGAAAAGGGGGCACACCGCAGATTCAGCAGGCTAAAGAGATAAGAAAGTAATACGAACAACTTTACGCCAAAAAATATCCCTTTGGAAAAATTCCTAGGAAAAATATAACTTATCAACAGTTATTGAGGAAGAAATAAGCTTAATAGGCTTCTTGGTGAAGAAAGAAATTGAATTAATGGTTTAAAATCTCCCCACAAAGAAACCAATTGGCCCACCTCATTTTATAGGCAAGTTCTAGCAAATCTTCACGGAACAAATAAGTCTAATCCTTCACAAAATGTTTTATGGAAAAGAAAGTTTATTGTTCCCTATTCATCTTAAGAGAGTGGTTTAGCATTCATAACAAAACAAAGCATGACAAATGGGAATTACAGGCTAATCTCGCTCATTAACATACACAAAATTTCTAAACAGACTATTAGCAAATCCAACCGTATATCCATGATAATACATTATGAGTAAGCTGGACTTATTTCAGAATAATTTGAATTTAACACTAAAATTGTTTAAAGAAAAGAGCCGTATAATTTATCTCAAGGGATGCAACAAGTGTTTTATAAAATGAAATTTCTGTTTATGATTTAAAATATATAGAAACTATCCGTTCTTAAAACATGAAATGTCAGAAGTATTCATGCTGCTTGGCTTGTTCGGTTCACCTGATGTAAGACAGACCCTGCTCTGGGCCCCGGCTTTGTCCTCCGTCCCACTGGCAAGATGGTGAAGCCTAAGTACAAAGGACGGAGCTCCATCAACCCCTCCAAGGCCAGCACCAACCCCGACCGAGTGCAAGGGGCAGGAGGCCCAAACATGAGGGACCGGGCCGCAATCCGACGCCTAAATATGTACAGGCAGAAGGAGCGCAGGGACAGTCGTGGTAAAGCGATTAAGCCCCGGCAATACCAATTCACAGTGGCTTCTGGCACAGTGGCGAGAGTGGAGCCGAGTATTAAGTGGTTTGGCAACACGTGTGATTAAGCAGTCATCATTACAAAAATTTCAAGAGGAAATGGATACAGTTATGAAAGATCCATACAAAGTCGTCATGAAGCAAAGCAAGTTACAATGTCCCTTCTCCATGATCAAATCCGGCCTCATAATTCAAAAGTGCACATTCTTGATACTGAAATTTTTGAAACGACATTTGGTCCTAAGTCACAGAGGAAGCGACCAGATTTATTTGCGAGTGATATGCAGTCTCTCATAAAAAATGCCGAAACGTCATCTGAGAGCAAGGATCATGATTTGGTAACTGAAGACACTGGTGTGAGAAATGAAGCCCAAGAGGAAATATATAAAAAGGGACAGTCCAAAAGAATATGCGGTGAGCTCTACGAGGTGATAAATTCATCAGATGTTGTAGTTCAAGTTCTTGATGCTAGGGATCCAATGGGTACCCGGTCCCCTCACATTGAGACTTACTTGAAAAAGGAAAAACCCTGGAAACACCTCATTTTTGTTCTTAACAAATGTGACCTTGTTCCAGCCTGGGCGACAAAACGTTGGGTTGCTGTTCTCTCCCAGGATTATACAACACTTGCTTTCCATGCAAGTATTACTAACCCCGTTGGCAAAGGAGCCTTTATTCAGCTTCTACGCAGTTTGGAAAGTTGTACACTAACAAGAAGCAGGTCAGTGTTGGGTCATTGGCTATCCAAATGTTGGCAAGAGCTCTGTGATAAACACATTGCGTTCCAAGAAAGTGTGCAACGTGGCCCCTATTGCAGGTGAAACGAAGGTCTGGCAGTATATTACCTTGATGTGTCGGATATTCCTCATTGATTGTCCAGGTGTGGTTTACCCGTCTGAGAACTCGGAGACAGACATTGTGCTGAAAGGAGTCGTTCAAGTTGAAAAATCAAGACTCCTGAAGACCACATTGGTGCGGTACTTAAACAGGCAAAGCCAGAGTATGTCAGGAAGACATACAAGACTGATTCTTGGGAGAATGCCGAGGATTTTCTTGAGAAGCTAGATTTCCGGACCGGGAAATTATTAAAGGGTAGAAAGCCAGACTTGCAGACTGTGGGTAAGATGGTCCTCAGTGACTGGCAGAGGGGCTGGATTCCTTTCCTCGTCAAGCCACCCAATGCAGAGCCCTCTGTGGCTCCCCAGCTCCCATCGTCCTCATCCTTGGAAGTTGCCACAGAAACAATCCAGACCAACCCAGGAGAGGAAAGCACAGAAACTGTAGGTGAAGAGTCAGTGTCTGTCACTGAAAAGGAAAAAGGAGAGAACAACCACTGTGACACCAACTCAGAAATGCAACAGATTCTCGCACGGGTCCGACAGAACGTTGGCAAAAATCAATGTTGTGCCTCAGTTTTCTGGGGATGACCTGGTTTGTGTGGCGATGCCAGATATTGATGAGGAACTTGAGAACCTTTCTGCAGAGGAGGAAGAGGTGGAGGAAAAAAAACCACAGGGGGATGGTGAGGAAGAGTCTTGCCAGGAATCCCAGGAAGAACATGTGCAAAACGACACCAAAGCCGTTATTAAAGCCCCAGATGAAAAGGTTGCTAGATACCAGAAGTTTTTAAGCAAGGCCAAAGCTAAAAACTTTTCAGCAGTCAGGATATCTAAGGGGCTAAGTGAAAAAGTCTTTGCAAAAGCGAAAGAACAAGAAGATACAGAAGAAGATAAAGTACCTACCAAGAAGAGAAAGAAGAGAAAGACACAGAGAGAAGCGGAGGAACATCCCAGTGAAACTCGTGGGATGCTCACGTCTGAGGAATGGCAGTGACAATCCAGAAAAGTCGGTGTCTACTACTATGACACACACAATGTGAAAAGCAGGAGCAGGAACAGAAGGAAGACCAATGACCCAGAGGGACAGAAACACCAACACAAAAAATTCAAACATGAGCAGTAATGTTTAAAAGGTGTTTATTAAATTATACAAAAAAAAAAAAGTATTCATGCTATCATTGCTTCTATTTATCATTGACCTGGAAGTACTGGATATATTAACCAGTTAATTAAGGCAATGAAAAGAAAATACATGTTATAAATAAAAATTGGAAACAAGGGAACAAGTCTCTCATAAATTGTGGATATGATTGTCCCTATAGAAAACCCAAAGACTCTACAGACAAATTATTAGGAATTGTAGGAGTTTGACAAGCTAATTGCATCTGAGATCAATATACTTATATCAGTTTTATTTCTGTGCATCAGAAGTAAAAAGTTAGAAAAATAATTGTTTAAATCTATCATTTATAATTGCAATTAAAATATAAGGTAACAAAGAACATATCTAAGAAAAGATGGGTAAGGTCTTTATTCATGAAATTTTAAACATTTGTTAAATGGCTTTAAATAAGAGCTAAATAAATGAATTATTCTATCTTTATGAATAGGGATGTTGGTCTTGTTAAACTTTCTATTGTTTTTGTAATTATGTTTAACCAGAATTATTCATTCCTTATAGATTTTAAATTTTATTGCATTGAGTAATGAAAAGTAGTCTTTTGATTTTTATAATTTCCTCTATTTTGGATTTTTTTTTTACAAACTTTCATTTCCTATTTTATGTTTTAAAATGCATAAAGTAGAGGTAAGAAGGAAATGAATCATCCAGATTATCATTGCATAATAGCAATGTTAACATTTTGGTATATTTCCAATCTTGTAACCATCATTGTGACCATCATTCAGTGTATCTTATACTATTAGGAATTTGACTTGGGAGAGTCCATAAGGGAATTCGAGGTGTCATGGAAACCAGAACCTTGCTTCTCTTATTTCTTTAATCTCCTACACATACCCTACTCTCTGGCCATATCAAAGACATTAGAAAATAGCTTCTACATTATTAGAGATATACTATTTCATAAATATTTTAAGTACATGTATGAGAAATTTATTATTGACAAGATTCTACATTACATTGTATTCTTTATATAAATTTTTAACTTTCTCACAATATCTTTCAAAATTTCATCTTCTTTTACCCAATGGAATACTGAAAAATTTATCTTCCACTGAGCCAACACTCAGCAGATTTTGCTCATTAGACCATAGATTAAGCTTTCACTAAACTTTTTTGCACATCGGCAGTTGAAAAGGGAATTGAAAGGAAATAATGGATGAATTTAAGCAAATTCAGAGCAGCAATTCTTTGCTGATATAAGGCTATTTCCATGTAAAGAGATACCCTTTCTCTTATGGTCAAAACAAATGGATTTGAATTACTCTCTGTAAAGAAAAGGATGTCTCTGTCTGGCTGTCATTTAACCATCTATCTGTTTTGGCGACCCAGCCAATGATTTCTGTACAAAATCATTGCTTTTCTTTTGGAAACAACCCCTCTTGTGCCTATAAACAGTCTCGTGCATGGCATGTTAGGAAGCCTGGAAAATCAGAGCATCTCATTCTCGTAGCCCAGTGATCAGATTGGCGATGGGCGTGAGGCCCAAGCAGGAGCGACCCGAGTGCCCTTGGAAAGGAAGCATCCTGGGCCTTCAAAGAGGGTAGTAAGCCAGGAGCCACATTGGGCCCCCGGCACCCCCAGGGAGAAAGCTTGCTTAGGCATGAGGCCAGAAAAAGTGCAGCAGGGCCTGGATACGGGCTAATGAATGAAACAGGTCTCATGATATCATTTGAATCCCGAAAGCAAGCTGTATATAAGAAACTCACACCATCCTTAGATTTCTAGTAAGATGAGTTAAAAATACCTTTTTTTCCCCTTTAAGTAACTTGAGTTGGGTTCCTATCCTCTCTGGGAGACAAAGTTCTGTTTTATTTCCTTTAAACCATATCCCTTCATATTTCACCGAAGGTTGCACACTCTTTCCTACTCCACTGTTTTGTGTTTTGTTACCTGTTTCTGCATTGAATATCCCCAGTGTTCCTTCTGGTAAAGGTGAGTGATGTTGAGTACACCTGAACAAACAATTTCGATGCATTTTAATGCAAATTAATACCTATTTTGAGCTCACACATACTGTTTTACCTGTATGCTTGAGAATACAGAAATATCATAAAATTCAGTTAACTAGTCATTATTCCAAATGTCATGCCACTGCGATATCAAGCATTAAACTCAGGATATAAATGCATTCTAGCAAATTCAGTCAAACCACGTGCAAGCCTGCTCTCTAGCTATCCATCGTCACATAAGCCTGGTTTAATTTTTTCAGGGGATAGTGTTTTATAAACACCTATTTGAGAATGCCCAAAGCCGTGCATTTCTGAGTGTGACATTCACCTACGGAATCTGACCCTGATATACAGTGTACTCCTTGATAAGTAAGCGGCGCCTCAGCAGGGTGATTAAAGAAAAATTGGCTCACTTTACTTAAAATCAGGAAAGAGATCCCTATACACAAACGAGATATTTTTCTTATGGGAAAAGCCAAATAGGATTCATTACTGGTGAAACTTAGGAATAAAACTCTCAAAGTCTCAAACTTTCAATTTTGGTCATTTATAAAAATGATTCACTTAGAGATTGTGACTAAAGAGCTTCGAAATTGCTTGAACAAGTTGGAAGTAATTTCAGTAAAAGTGGTTCTGCAGGTCATTTCTGAAGAATCGGTTTGAGAACAATGAAGAGAAGATGAAAATACAAGTCAGGCAGAAGAGCATGTGGAATTCAGATAAGATAAGAAAAATAGTTCTGGGAAAATCCTGCAGTATTTAATCTCACTGGGTTTCAATTCACCACAGTCAATGGAAGCTTTTCTCTTTGCAGAGTAGCTGCTTGGATTCATTTTGGACAATTAGAGGAACGCTGAGACAACAAAGACTTCCAATCCAAGGCATGGAAAAAGAGTATTACTTGATATATAAGATAAAGTAATTTTATATATGGATTTTAAATTATGTAACTTTCAGCTTTCAGAGTTTCTCTAAGAAATCAACTAATCAAGACTTTACTTTAAAATACACCAGGCAAGTCTATTTACTCAATTTATTAATTGCCCGTGTTTTTTTCTAGGACATTGCTGTTTGGGGTTAGGGCCAATGAAATCAATCAAGAAGTAAAGCCTATATTAAACAGCCTGGTCAGGTGTACCCGACGACCTAGCTCCCCACTGACATTTCCATTACTTGAAATGTATAGAGGAAAATGTTTTTCAGGTTTTCAAAGATTAGGTATTATATAAACAGCAATGCTATAGAATGGAGATTGGAAAGCTGAAGGGAGTGAATGTAAAATATGTGCTGTTGACTTGATCAATGAGCACATTTTAAAACAATAAATATCCCTCTGATGCTTAGCAGCTTTATGCTGATTGCACCACAAAGAAGGAAAGCAATCACTCAGGGCAGCCGAGGAGAAAGCGGATCACAAGCCAGAAAATGGAACTTTAAAATTAGAAATGAAAATTTCTCACTAACACTTAAGGTGGAAATGGTTTTCTCAGTGGCCCTGAGTTTGGTCACATCAACACCCATCCAAAAAAGTCATATTAAACATCAACGCTGTTTGAGATGAACACAAACACCACTGCTAGACAACACGTCTAAGAAATACCTCTTTCAAAATTTCTGTAGAGTTTTGGAAAATGTTTTCTTTCCACCTTCCTATTTCTACCAGCTCTCCAATTCTTGTGCAGAAGAAGGATAAAGAAAAAAGTTTGGCTCATGAAATTAGCTAAGATTTGTTTTGCACAAGGTATCCAGGAAGAACAAAAATTTTAAAGAAATAATTTGATGAGATATTTAATAAGCAAGCAAACCAATCCTACTGAGTATATTAGACGTCTTCCCAAAATCACCCTTAGACTTAATCATGGTTGTTAGTACCTTGTTTTATGAATTGAGAAGTAATGTTTTTATAAGGAATGTTTTTATAAGTAAGATTTTATAAAGGAACTCATTATTTAAAGCAGCAATTCAGCAAATCCTTCTTTAAAGGAAAGAATTACTTTCCTCTTTCTACGTTTCATAAAATTTTATTTTATTATATTTTTTAGGAGGTACTGGGGATTGAACCCAAGACCTCGAACATTGGAAGCAGGCATTCAACCACTGAGCTTTGTCTGCTCCTCACTGGGAGTCGGTTTTTTCATTTGTTTGTTTTTAGGAGGTACTGGAGATCCAACCCAGGGCCTCGTACATGGGAGGCAGGCGCTCAACCACTTGAGCTACATCTGCTTCCCAAAATTTTATTTTTAAATGGGGTTTTTCATAGATGCAATAACAGCAATAGTCTCCTGCTGACTGATGAGACATGAAAAACAAACAAACAACAATATGGTGAATTATATTAAATAGTATGTAAAAGAATGTGACATTTAGGCATAAGATGTCTGTTACATTAGGCTACCACAAACCAAATTCTAAGAAGTTAACAGGGTAAGAAAATATCAAGTAGCTGTGGCCAAAATGTTTTCTCTTCGAATGTACTGTATCATATTTCTTTTATATTTCTATTATTTTTCATTTAGTATCTTTTTATACCTTTTTACTTTGACAATTTTTGCACTTAGAAGAAAATTTGAAAAAATAATATACTGTGCACCTATAGATTCACCATTAATATTTAGCTATATTTTCTGTGCTCTCTCTCTGAATTATATTTAGTATTCATTTTTCTGCTTAAAATCAAATTGGGCCAATTGGAAGCCATTCACTCTAACATCTGTATACACACTCACACACAACCACACACATTTTTTTAAACCATTTGAAAGTAAGAATCTGATATCGTTGCACTTTGCCCTTAAGTAAATCAGCAACAGAACCAGATCATCATCACACCTTAGAAAACAAACTCAAAAGTATTATCTAATGTGCAGTCTATATTTAAAATTTCTCACTTGTCCACAAAATTGTTGTTATGGCTTTTTTAAATTAATTTCATGATATTGAAAAAATTTTTAGTCTAGGCCAATTGTTTTGAAGAATGTTCCACATTTTGAATTTATCTGATTGATTCCCCATGATTAGCTTCTGGTTGAAAATCGCTGGCAAAAATACTTCTTATGTGCTGTGGGCTCTTACTGCGTCACCTAAAAGGCACATAATGTACGGGTGTCTCACCCTTACATCATGCCAAGGTTCATCGTTTGGTTAGGGTGGTGAGTTCTAGAGCTCCTCAGTATAAAGTCACATTTTTTCTTTTGTAAGTAATGATTTATTTGTTGGGTAATATTTTGAGATTATGTTAATAACCTGCTCCCCCAAAACCTTTCATCCAATGTTGTGTGTATACATGTGTGTGTGTTAATTTGGATTTATGGATTCTTTTTTATTCAATGTGTTAAAATCCATAATTTTTCTTTTTCTTTTTGATGCTCAAGAATATCCCTATTTGGCTAGCGGAAGCCCTTTTAGACGGGCTCCCCCTGTGTTTTTGGCATGACCTCATTAGTCTGAGTGCTTCCTTACCTTCTGCCATAACAATATGTGCTAGGCTCATCTTGGACTTACCGACCCACATCTGGGACCAGTCCTTGCTCCAAGAAGCGCTGATCTCTTAGTAGGGAATGGCACATAGAAAACCAGAAATGGGTTCTAGCTGTGCTATTGCTATGGGGGTATCGAGGCTTCTAGACCATTTCAGTGAGCAGAGCTAGAAATATATATATATATATATATACACACACACACACATATATATATATATAAAATTACGACTTTACAGTGGTTGGTAGGGGTTGAGGACAGGGGAGGAATTGACTAAAAAGGGGCAGTAGAATTGTTCTGTATCTTGACTGGTGGTGGCTATACAACTCTATGCATTTCTCAAAATTCATAGACTGGTACGTCAGAGAAAAAACATTTTACTGTATGTAAATTTAAAAGTAAATAAATTATAAATTCATACTAACACCTCAAATTCAAATCCATTCACAGGGATTTTCCTCACTTTCCTTCATTCCATAACTGTATCCCTCTTCTCTGACAGTGAAAGCCCTCATTCCCAAAATAGCAGTATTCTTACTCATGTGCTTAACCTTACAAGAAACATAGAATAGACTCAAAGAGTTTCAAATGAAAACACCATCATTGCTACAAGGAACAAAAAGCTAGTGTCTTAGTTTTCCCGAGCTGCTATGACAAATACCACACAATGGTTAGCTTTAAGAAAAGGAATTTATTGGCTCATAGTTTTGAGACTAGGAGAAGTCCAAAATTGAGGCATCAGCCAGGCAATGCTTTCTCCCCGAAACCTGTAACATTCTGGCTTTGGCTGCTAGCGATCCTTGGGGTTCCTTGTCTTGTGTCCCTGCCTCGTGCCACATGGCAATGCCCTCTCTTTTCTCTTCCTCTCTTTCTCCTTTCTCTTCCAGGTTCTGTTGACTTGCAGCTCCTCCCTTTGGCTTTCTCTCACTATGTCTGAATTTCTTGTGTTTATAAAGGACTCTAGTAATCCAGATTAAGGCCCACCTTCATTCAGTTGGGCCACTTCTTAACTAAAAATAACATCCTCAAGTAACCCTGTTTACAATGGGTTCCCATCCACAGGGATTCAGATCAAGACCAAGAACAATTTAATCTGCCACAGCCAGTCAGTAAAGTTCAAGAAATGTTTGCATTATGTTTTATTGCAATGTAAGCCCAATTAAGGCATAAAGTTTGTAAACTATGTTCAAAAGTTACTTAGATTGTTTTTCTATGTGGATAACAAAACCACAGAACTAAATTATATTTGTTCACAAATATACTGTGAGCTTCCGTCAAAGGAAAAACAGCGCTGGACAGTGTTAGAGAGCAAGGATGACTTTATTCAGGGGCTAGAGCAGGGGACTGAGAGTAGAACTCGACTCTGTGCAGACAAAGGGCAGCCAGCTCTGGAAGGGCTGGGAGTGGGTTGGGGGAGATGCCCTGGATGATAGCAGGTGGGGTTGATGGGGGCGGTGAGGAATTTACTGAGGTGGCCATTAGGACTTTCCTTTACCATCATTAGGCCGCCTGGAGTCTGTAAGGGCTGAGAGAGAGGAGGGAGAAAAGGAGCTGCCCGCTTTGGAGTCCCAGGTGCCCACAGCCTGGGTAATCCAGGTGAGGGCAAGACTGATATTTACAATAGTTAGGGTCTGAAGTCCTTTTTCCCTTTTTCCCCGAGTTGATTTTCTCTGCAGTCCAGCAGCTACAAGATCAGTTTCAAGGTAATCAGGATGGGACAGGGAGTGGGTTAGGGCACAGAATGAGAAAGCCTGGCAGCTTGGTCATATGAAAGAAAAAGAGCCTTGGTCAGTTCATTTGTACCCACTTTTAGGGTTAGCTTCTCTCATAGCTATTGATTTATTTATTTTGAACATGTAAAACATTCTCCTGGTTCAAAAGTCTAAACCAAGTAAAGAGAAATATTACTCCAGTCCCAGTCCCCTAAACTCTATTTCCATTTCTTTTGCAAAAAAAGCATGTATTTTAATTTCTTCTTCTTTCTTACACAAAAGGTAGCTTACTGTAATACTCTCCTGCACCACTTCATTCATTACAATATATCTTGGTGCTCACTCATTTAGTTCATAGAGATAGTCCTCATTCTTCTATAAAAATTCTGCAGACATTCAACCAGTCTCTGTTAATGGGCATTGTTTATTTCTTATATTTTATGACATAAAATGGCACAATGTATAATCTTATCACTTGTTTTGTATTGCTGGAGGTTAAACTCCAGAGTAGATTCCTAGAAGTGAAAATGTTGAGTTAAATGGTAAATGCAGGTAGAGTTTCATATTACCAAATTCCTCTCAAAGCAGTGGCAACCTTTTTTCACACCTGTCTTGAGCCCTGTTTTTCCACAGTCTCACAACCTTGTCAACTAACTATATTATCAACTTTTGCTAATTTGATATGTGAGAAATTGTATTTCAATGCAGCTTTAATTTATATCTCTCTTCTCAGAGAAGTTGATCAATTTCCACAAGTTTGATGCCTATTTTAATATCCTTTTCCATTCATATTTTTGTCCATTTTGGGTAGATATATCAGTTCTTTTAAAATGCCTAAATAGGGAAGCAGATGTGGACCAAGTGATTGGGCTCCCATCTGCCATGTAGGAGGTCCAGGATTCGATTCCCGGTACCTCCTGGTGAAGGCTCTCCTGTACGGAGAGCTGGCCCATGAAGAAAGCTGGCACAGCAAAAAGAAAGAGACACAGAGGGGAGACAATAAGAGATGCAGCAGACCAGGGAGCTGAGGTAGTGCAAGAGATTGAGCGCTTCTCTCCCATTCCGGAAGGTCCCAGGATTGGTTCCCAGTGCCACCTAAAGAGAAGACAAGCAGACACAGAAGAACACACAGTGAATGGACACAGAGAGCAGACAGTGAGTGCAAAACAATGAAGGGGGGGGGATAAATAAATAAATCTTTTAAAAAATGTGTCTAAATATTAAAGCGATTAATCTGATCTTTAATATAAATTGCATTTTTTTGCCATTTGTCATTGTATTTTGACTTTGTTCATGGTGTTTTATGCAATAATATTTTATTTATTCATGGATAAATTTATCAGTATTTTTTTCTTTTTGTTTTCTAGATTTTAAATTAGAAAGGCTTTCCCTATATCCATGCCCAGGGTTAAAATAATTCTTATATCATTTGTTGCATTAAATCTTTGATCCATTTGGAGTTTATTTACACATATGATTTGAGTTATGGAAACAATTCTATTGTTTCTTTAAATGGCTACCCACTTATTCCCACCTACTTATCAAAAAGTGATTTGACGGTGGTGATGGTAGCACAACCTTGTGAGTGTAGTTAATACCATTGATACATACACTTAAAATGGTTAAAATGGGAAGTTTGTTTTATGCATACATTCCAGTTTTTTTAAAAGTGTTTCAAGATACCACTTTTATCATATTCCAAAGTTTCAAAATATATTTGAGTCAGTTTGGGGGACTTCTGTTCCAATCTTCTGTCTGTCGATTTTTGTACCATTTCAACACTGTTTTAACTAAATGAGCACAATATTTATAGTATACTTTAATATCTGGTAAGGCTAGCCATTTTTCATTGCCCATTTTAAAATTTCACAGGTATTTTTAATTTTTTGTATTCATGCATATTTATTTGTATATGAAAAATTTAGAATCAACTTGTCTAATTCCAGAAAATAAGGACCAACTTGTTAATATTTTTATCGGGACTGCATTAAAAGTATGTATTACTTTAGGGAGACCTGACATCTTCCTGATATTGAGTTCTAAGGACAAGGGGTACCGTTCCTTTTGATAAAGTCTCATAAGTTTCTCAGGTGTGTTTTAAAGTTTTCCCCCTGTAGGTTTCCCCATTTTAGAAGTATACTTCTAATTAATTTCTTTTAATATTGCCATTTTATGTGGGCTTTTTATCGTCCATCATATTTTCTAACTGGCTTTTGTTTGTATATGTGAAAGCTATTGATTTTTGTAGTTTATGTACTACTTCTTTAGTGAATACTTAACTTTTATTAGTTATTATTAATTTCTTTGGTGTTTTGAATTATGCTATCATATCATCTGACAATAGATGTCTGTCTTCTATACCTATCCTTCTCTCTCTAATTGTTTTCTTTTTTTAACAAATGAATTTTATTGATACATATTAATAAATCATAAATCCACCCAAAGTGTACAATCAATGGTATTTGATATACTCACATAGATGTGCATTCATCACTTTAGTCATTATCAAAACATTTTCATTATTCAATAATAATAAAAAAAACAAAAAATAATCATCTCTCTATGCTTCGTCACTGTACATAGCTACAATTCTGTTTCCATCTCTCTAGTTTATTTATATTTATATTTTGTAAAAACAGTCTTATATATACAGTATTACCCATATTCATATTTTACATGAGGTTTCACTAGATTATACAGTCCCATGTTACACTTTTTAGCTTTCCTTGTAGTAATATACATGTCCTTAGACTTTCCCTTTAGACCACTATCATAACCATGTAATAGTTCTTCTAGTTAAAAACACTATGATGTTCAGTCACCATTTCTATTCATTTCCAAAGATTTGCAAACAACCTTTATACCAATTCTGCACAGATTAACACTCAGCTTTCCATTCTCTACCCTCCTTCTATTTTTGGTGACCTGTATTCTAATTATTAACTCCAAGAGTTTACACAGTGTATTTAGTTCATAATAGCATAGTCTTACAGCATTTGTCCTTTTGTGTCTGGCTTGCTTCACTCAATATAATGTCCTCCAAGTTCAACTATGTCATCATATGGTTCACAACTTCACTTCTTCTTACAGCTGCATAATATTCTATCATGTGTATACACCACAATTTGTTTGTCCATTCATCAGTTGATGGACATCTGGGTTATTTCCATCTTTTGGCAGTTGTGAATAGTGCCTTATGAACATTGGTGTGCAAATGTCTGTTCGTGTCTCTGCTCTCAGTTCTTCTGGGTATATACCTAGTAATGGTATTGCTGAGTCCCATGGCAAGTCTAAATTCAACTTCCTTATGAACTGCCAAACAGTCCTCCACAGTGGCTATACCATTCTACATTCCCACCAAAAGTGAATAAGCATTCCTATCTCTCCACATTCTCTCTAGCATTTGTAGTTTTCCGACTTTTTAATACTGGCCATTCTAATAGTTCTGAAATGATATCACATTGTAGTTTTGATTTGCATTTCCCTAATTGCTAGTGATGTTGAACATTTTTTCATGTGTTTATTCACCATTTGTGTTTCTTCTTTGGACAATTGTCTTTTCAAGTCTTTTGCCCATTTTTTAATCGGGTAGTTTGTCTTTTTATTGTTGAGTTGTATGATCTCTTTGTATATCTTGGATATTAAACCTTTATTGGATATATGATTTCCAAATAGTTTCTCCCATTGAGTTGGCTGCCTTTTCACCCATTTGACAAAGTCCTTTGAGGTGCAAAAGTGTTTAATTTTGAGGAGGTCACATGTACCTACTTTTTCTTTTTTTGTGTGTGTGCTTTGGGTGTAAGGTTTAAAAAACTACTGCCTTCCACAAGATCTTGAAGATGTTTTTCTACATTTTCTTCTAGGATTTAAATGGTTGTTGTTTATATATTTAGGTCCTTGATCCATTTTGATTTAGTTTTTGTATAACGTGTTAGATAGGGGTCCTCTTTCTTTCTTTTGGATATGGATATCCAGTTCTCCCAGCACCATATGTTGAGTAGACTGTTCTGATCTATTGTTTTCTATTGTGAGTTTGCACTGATTCCACTTCCAATGCCTGTGTACGCCTGGTAAAGAAAGTCAAAATAGAGTGTCCATTTTGGTCTTGTGTCTCTGATCCCTGTAAGAATGAAAATGCTTCCATTATTTCTACATGATAATGTATTTATAAATCATTTTGCTTGATATTTGACAATGAGACCCAATATGTCCTTTTATAGTCTATGTATATATCTCAGGAATAAGTCAAAGCCTTTTTAGTACAAAATCCTTAGCTCTATTAAGATGGTGAATTATACTTATTGATTTGTTAATATTAAGCCATCCTAACATTTCTGGAATAAATCCCATTTGGTCATGGTGAATTATTGTTCATGGGTTATTGGATTACATTTGCTAATATTTTATTCAGGAATTTTTACATTGATATTCATAAGGGAAATTATTCTGTAGTTCTCTTTTTGGTGCAATCTTTACCAGGTTTAGCTATTAATATTCTCCTTGATTTATAAAAAGAATTTGGAAGTTATCTTTTTCTTTGCTCTGGGAAAATTTAATTAGTTTGGGATTAACTCTTCTTTGAAAGTTTGCTAGAAGTCCCTTATGAAACTATTTGGTCCTTGAGTTTTCTTTTTTTCTGGGGTATTCTTTGATAACTTCTTATATTTTATATGGAAATTATTCTACTTCAAACTTTCACTAATTTTGCCTGATTTTTAGTGATGAGAATCAACATTTTCTTTATTAAATCAATAAAGAATAGAGGTTAAGAGCATGGACTTTGGTGCTATAATTGGCCTTGGGTAAAATCCTAGTTTCAACTCTTACTATGTGGCCTTGAGAAATTTATTATGTTCCTCTGAGCCTCAGTTTCTTGATCTGTTTATTATCTACATCATAAGGTTGTTGTGAGAAACAAAGTCAGTGGAGGTACCTAGCATAAAAAATAGGCTCAATATGTATTAACTATTGTCCTTAGTCTTCTCATTCATTCATTCATTCATTCATCAACATGTTTTGAGCAACTAAAAATGCCAAATAATGTATTTGATGCTTAGATTGCAACTATGAATGACATAGATCTTATCTAAAGATAAAATTATAGCCTAAAGAGAAGTCAGACAAATATGGGGGCCTGAAAAGGTGTTTTCGAGAGGCCTGAAAGAAAAATAAATTTGATGGGCATGTCAAGTAGAGCAAATATTATATCAAAGGCATAGAAGTATAAAACAACATTTCAGAAAATTGTAAGATTTGAGCAAGACCATAATTTAGAAGTCAGTGAATAGTTTTAGGAGTAGTGCTAGAAGAGTCGGGAAGTACTACATTTTGAAGACCCTTTTATGTCATGTTGAAGAGTTTGAACTTCATTGCCTAGGTAGTGGACAGTTATTAAAGATTATAAATAGTCTAGGGTTATGATCTGATTTCTGTTTATGATAGATCATGCTGGCAGCAATATGGAGAATGCATGGGAGGAGGAACGATTGGTGAAATGACCAGTAGAAAGAGTAATTGTCAAACTTTATGTCCATAAGAATTACCCAGGTACCTTGTGCAAAAATACAAATTGCCAAGCCCTGTCCCCAAAGATTTCTGATTTAGCAGGACTCAAGCACAGACTTAGAATAAGTATTTCCAGGGAAGTTTGCTGCCAGTGGTTGTAAGCCACACACTTAAATAGAAGGCAACTGTCATTGTCTAGTGAAAGATGTTGAAGCTGTATATGACAGAGTGGTGGGGAAGGAGAGAAGAAAGAACTAGGTATGTGTACATACACATACACCAAAAATCTTGATGCTTTAATAAATGCTATAAACTTACAAACAACATCCCATGACAATTTACATTTCTTCTACTCTTATTTAGTTTGGGGAATTTTAATTATACATCCTTAGTTTTAATTTTTATTTCAGTCCCAGGATAAAATATCAGCAGGAGAGATTAGCTACCAGGGGGATTACTGAAGAGGGATAAATCAAATTCATGGATGGAATGATGTCATTACCAGAAAAGGGAATATAAAAGAAAGATAAGATTTGTTGAAGATGAGTTATCTTCAGGTCACACCGAGTTTAAGGTTTAAAATCCTTTTGAGCCATTCAGGTAGCCATTCACGTATTAGAGATCTAGATCTGGAGCTCAGAGAACAGATTCAGGCTGGGCATAAAATTCCAGAACCATCAGTATAGTATTGGTGCTGGCTGAAGCCAGGAGAATGGACAACACTACTCATGGAAAGCACTAGAAGGAGAAGAATAGAAAACTCAAAAAAGAATTTTGGGAAGCATCAGGGACAGGAAGAGGAAAAGAGCTTGCAGTGAAGATGGAGAAGAGAGGCATAAAAATAATAAGTGGAAATCGTATTGTTATGAAAGCCTAGTGAGCAGCAGAATGTCAAGAGGTGAAGCAATGGTTGAGGGTACAAAGCACCTCGGGGGGGTTAGTAAGTGAGGGCTAAGGGGGTCCAGGGAAAGAGATCAGGCTGCTGCAGCTGGCTTTCAGAGAGAGCAGTTTCAACGGAGCGCTCAGAGCAGCAGCCAGTCTGGAAGCTGATGAGGGTAAGCAGATGAAGACAGCACGTACGAATAAACCATTGTTTCAAATCACTGCCAAATGGGGAAGGAGATAGGGTGAAACCAATGGAGGGATGCGCCATTAAGGTAGGGTACGTGTCCGAAGATAAGAGAGACCGGAACATATTTTATAAGCTGAGAAATGGCTGGTCGGGAGGGATAAGAGAAAGAATAGTCATAGAGGCAGCATGGCAGAGAAAGCCCAGGGAAGAGGTGGGCCCTCTTTTCTTGTGAAACCGGCATGACGTAAGGAAGGATGTATGTGAGCAGAGTCATCTGAATATTAGAGTTCTGGGAAGCAGAGAGTTTGTGCCTGATATTCTCCACTGTTTCTTCGGCCTAAAAATGGGTAGGTCATGTGTTAGGAGTGAGGGCATTAAGGCCTTTAAAGGCACTAAGTGCTGGAAAAAGTCAGGTACACCTTTTTGACCCTGCCCTTAATTTAATGGCCAAAGAGCAAGAAAACTGTTTAAAATATCATTTGTCTTGAAATGATGCAAACCTTCCACTATATAAAGATCCCTGTGGATCTCTGACGTGCTCTGTCCTCATGGGTGCTGCTGTTTGCGGGTGTGGCGAGACTCCGCTCGGCTTGCCTTTGGGGACACCACAGGAAAGCTTCAAGGTAAGCCAGGCAAGGCCAGTGCGGCTGCATGAGGAGAGGAAAAGGCAGTGCAGAAGGCCTCGGTAGAGCCTGCGACATAAACCTCTTTGTGATCCCAGGCCTCGTGGTCTGTGACTTTGCACCAGTTGCTATTGGCAGCCCATAAACGCACGTAATTGTGGAAAAGAAAAAAGGTGGGGGCACCAGGGCCACTGGCTCAGGCCTCAAGTTGGGGGAGCAGCTCATTCTGGTCAAATTTCAGTTCCTGCAAAGCACCTTAGGGAGACACTCAGGGAATGAATATATGTTCATGCTAAATGCTAGATTTCAGCTGAGGCTTTGTGCTTATTATGAGCCCTGTTTGAAAGACCTTATTTGTATCAACTCTTTCCATATTGATAACAACCCTATGGGACAAGCACTATTATTAACCTCAGTTTAATAAAAGGAAACAATTTGCCCAAGACTGAGGTTGGTAAATGGCAGAGCCAGAATTTAAACCCAACAAGTCTCCCTTCTTTGTTAAAGCAATAAGGAAATGAGAAAACGGGGACTGGTTTGTGAGAGTTAAAGACAAACCCCATTTCCAACAGGGAAACGTGTAGGGGAAAGAGTTCTCTTGCAGAGAATTCCATTGGTTTCCTCTCTCAGGCACTCATTTCTCTTTTGCTTCTGTTTAGTAGATTGGAAAAAGGAGAGAAGTCCAGCTTGAGGCAGAAAGGACAAGATGGAAAATGGAAACTCGTATCCATTTCCTGTCATAGAGAAAGAAGGACGGCCCCGTGAGGGCAGCAGTAGAGACTGTTCTCGCCAACTCCCTCTCTAGCCTCCCCAGCAGTGTCCATCTCCAGCTCTGATTACATCAGGCATCCTGATAACATGCTCTCTTTCCCGCCCTCTCACATAACCTGTGCTTTTACAGCAAAGCTTTGCATTTTCATTCTCTCTGTGTGGAATTGCCTTCTCCCCTTTCCTACCTGCTGAAAGCTTATACTGGAATTCATTTTAGTTCCAAATTAAAATTCTTCCTCCTCATGAAGTTTTGCGGCTCATCCCCAGTAAGAAGGGATGTTCTCCTCCTCTGAACCTCCAATAATATTTCATCCACACCTTTTCTGCAGCATTTAACAAGCTCTGCCTTTTATGTTAATTCGTAGAGTTGCACATCCGTCTGTGAAGTAGAGAGTGGTAGCTAGGGTTTTTGAAGGGCACCAGTCAAAAAGCAGCAGAGCCAGGTGAGAGAAGAGGGGGATCAAGACCCGACAACACCGAGCCTCTGGATTGAGACTTGCCTGGAGTCTTGAACTTCCCAGGCTTATGAATCATATTTTTCCATTTTTCACTTAAGATCCTTTGAATTGAATTTTTTCCAGTTGTACCAAGAGTCACGGTTAATACACTACTACAGATTTATGAATACCTTAAGATCAAGGTTCAAGGTCTGACTTATCTCTCTATTCCCCTTCCACCCAGAACTGAAGGACTGAATGAATGAATGAATGGCACCTCAGAATCCTGCTTTTAGTTCTCCCAATTGCATGTGCTGGGAAAATCAAATTCTATTTCTGTTGCAGCTAAATGAGCTTATATTTGTGTGATTCCTCCACTTAGAGCTTAGTAATTTGTTTTGCTATCTCCCTTCTGACATGTTTTCCACAGTCATGGTTTCTCTGTGGAATGTGAAAGAGCAAGCTGTTCAGCTGATTGTGTTCAAGGCACGGGCTTTGAAAAATGAAAAAGGTAGGCATTCCAAACAGGCAGATGAATTTGAGTAACTTACAGAGGCTCAGATGCAGGGTTGCATGCACTGTGCATATATTTCAAGGCCTCACATATGTTATACCTCTCTCACTTTTACCTGCTCCTTTGATTCTCTAAATCTTTATAGAATTTTCCCCACTTCTTGATTCTTTCTTTTTTGCAGTTTCATGAGCTATATTTCACATACCATAAGATTCACCTATTTAAATTGTACAGTTCAGTGGTTTTTTAGTATATTCTCAGAGTTGTGCAATCATCACCACTGTCTAATTTTAGAGCATTTTCGTCACCCTCAAAAGAATCCTCACACATGTTATCAGTCACTCCCTATCCCCTAATGCCAACAGGTCCTGGCAACTACTAAGCTATATTCTGTCTCTATAGATTGGCCTATCGTGGACATTTTACATCAATAGATTCATATGATACATCTTATTTTGTGACTGGCCTCTTGCAATTAATGCATTGTTTTCAATTTTCGTCCATGTTGTAGCATGTATCAATACTTCATTCCTTTTTTTTTTTGTCAAATAATATTCCATTGTATAAATATTCCTCATAAGTTGATGGACATTTGGGTTGTTTCCACATTTGGCTATTATGAATAATGCTGCTATGAACACTTAGGTATAAGTTTTTGTGGGGCAATATTCTTTCATTTCTTTTAAGCATATACCTAGGAATGGTGATAGGTTATAATGGTAACTGTCACCCAAACATCAACTAGACATCAGTTAGGCATTAACTCCCCATTCCCTACCCCTATATTGGCCTGTGGTATCCTGTATTCCAGTTTCTGACCCTATGAATTTTTAAATTTTAATTATTTCATATAAGTGAGATCAATATTTACTCTTTTGTATCTGACTTAGTTCATTCAACATGACATCTTTAAGGTTTGTCCCTATTTTTGCATGTATCAGAACTTCTTTCCTTTTCATGGCTGAATGATATTCCAAGGTATGACTTTACCAAATTTTGTTTATCCATTCATCTGTTTATGGACACTTGGGTTGCTTCCATGTATTGGCAATTGTGACTAATACTGCTACAAACATCAGTGTGTAAAAAATTGTTTGAGTCCCTGAGTTCAGTTCTTTGGGGTATATACCTAAAAGTGGGATTGCATGGATATATGGTAATTCTATAATTAATTTTCTGAGGAAGAGCCAAACTGTCTTCCACAGTGGCTGCACCGCTTTACATTCCCACCAACAATATACCAGGGTTGTTATTTCTCCATACCTTCTACAAAACTTGTTATTTTCCGTTTTCTTAAAGTAGCCATTCCAGTGGGTGTGAAATGGTATCTCATTGTGGTTTTGGCTTGCATTTCTCTAATGACTAATGTGGCAGTTTGATATTATTTATGAATTCCAAAAAGAGATATTGATTATGTTTGTAAACTGGTGTGTGCCTCTGGGCTTGATACCCTTTGATTGTATTAGATACAGCTGAGATGTCTTTGTTTAAATGTTAAGATTAGGGCTTAACATCCATTAGGGCATGCAAGT
>JAQZBX010002279.1:0-36594 GCA_029593785.1 Cabassous unicinctus
GAATATTAAAGTATTCATCTTATCATAGGGTGTTATCTCAGTGGATGGAGACCCACACAATAAACAAGAAAATACTAAACTCCCATCCTGCGGAGTCCTACTATGTTCTCAATTAGAGGGGCAAGAATCTCTTGAGAACATAGGCAGTGCCTAATAAAAGAAAACAGACCAATATGTCAAGCCATCAATATTAATGCATGTAACTATGAAACTTACACTTCAAAAACTGAAACTTACTGGTTACCATAGGTTTCGAGGGGAGGGAGAAGGAAGACTAGATTGAACATAGGGCATTTTTAGGGCATTCAAATTGTTCTGCATTATTTTGCAATGATGGATACAGGATATTATATATTATGTCAAAACCTATAATAGCGTACAGTGCAAAACATAAACCATAATGTAAACCATTGAACATGGTTAGCAGCAATGCTTCAATATTTATTCATCAATTGTAATGAAAAACTGTACACTAATAAACTAGACAATGTAGATGAAATGGAAAAATTCCTAGTAATGTACAAACAATCTACACTGACTCTAGAAGAAATAAAAGACCTATCATAAGTAAAGAGATTGAACAGCCATCAAACAACTCCCCAAAATGAAAAGACCAGGACTAGATGGTTTCACAGGTGATTTTGACCAAGCACACAAAGATTTACTACCAATCTTACTCAAACTCTTCCAAAAAACTGAACATGAAGGAATGTTACCAAATGCATTTTTGAAGCCAAAATTATCCTAATACCAAAGGCACATAATGATACCATAAAGAAAGAAAATTACAGGCCCATTTCCCTAATGAATACAGATGCAAAAATCCCCAACAAAATACTTTCTAATTGAATTCAACAACACATAAAGAATTATTCATCATGATGAAGTGGGGTTTCATACTAGACATGCAGGGGTAGTTCAACAAAAGAAAATCAATTAACATAATACACCACATTAAAAAATCAAAGAAGAGAAATCACATGATCCTATAGATTGATGCACAAAAGGCATATGATAAAATACAACATCCTTTCTTGATAAAAATACTACAAAAGGTAAGAATTGAAGGAAACTTTCTCAAAATGATAAAGGCCATATATGAAAAACCCACAGCTAACATTGTACTCAATGGTGAAAGATTGAAAGCTTTCCTGGTGAGATCGGGAACAAGACAAGGATGCCCACTGTCACCACTGTTGTTCAATATAATGCTAGAATTTCTACTTAGAGCAATCAGGCAAGAAAAAGAAATAAAATCATACAAATTGGAAAGGAAGAAGTAAAGCTTCCACTATTCAGAGATGATATAACGCTATACCTAGAAAGTCCTGAAAAATCTACAACAAATGATTTCAGCAGAGTGGCAGAACACAAGATTAATATGCAAAAATCAGTAGTGTTTCTATACACTAATAATGTGCAATATGAGGAGAAAAAGTCAGGAAAAAATTCCATTTACAATAATGACTAAAAAATCAAATATTTAGGAATAAACTTAACCAAGGATGTAAAGCACTTGTATTCAGAAAAATACAATGTATTGCTAAAAGAAATTTTAAAAAAGACCTCAGTAAATGGAAGAACATTCCATGCTCATGGATTGGAAGACTAAATACTAGTAAGATGTCAATTCTACCCAAATTGATATACAGATTCAATGCAATCCTGATAAAAATTCTAGAGCATTTTTTTTTAAAGAAATGGAAAACACAATTATCAAATGTATTTGGATGGGTAAGGGGCATCAAATAGCCAGAAACATCTTAAAAAGGAAAAGCAAAGTTGGAGGACTCTTACTTCCAGACATTAAATCATATTACCCAGCTACAGTGGCAGAAACAGCATGGTACTGGCATAAAAATAGACATATAGACCCAATGGAAACAAACTGATGTTTCAGAAATAGGCCTTCACATCTATGGTCAAGTGATTTTTGACAAGGCTGTCAAACTTACCTACCTGGGCAGAACAGTCTATTCAACAAATGGTGCTGGGAGATCTGGATAACTACAGTCAAAAGAAAGAAAGAAGACCTCTATCTCACACCTTATACAAAAATTAACTCAAAATGGATCAAAGACCTAAATGTAAAAGCTAAAATCATAAAGCTCCTAGAAGAAAATGTAGACATGGTGGTAAGTGGTGGATTCTTAAATCTTACACAGAAAGCAGGAGCAATGAAAGAAAACACAAATAAATGGTACCTCCTCAAAGTTAAACACTTCTGTGATCCAAAGGACTTCATCAAGAGAGTGAACAGACCACACAATGGGAGAAAATATTTGGAAATCACATATCCAATAAGCATTTGATTTCCATTCTATATGAAGAGATCATAAAACAATAATAAAAGAGCAAGCAATTCAATTTAAAAAAATCAGTGAAAGACTTAAATAGACATTTCTCCAAAGAAGAAATACAAATGGACAAAAAGCACATGAAAAAAATGTTCAATATCACTAGCTATTAGGGAAATGCAAATCAAAAAATGCAATATTATTCAGCTATACAAACAAAGTTTTGATGCATGTAACAACATGGATGAACCTTGAGGATATTATGCTGAGTGAAATAAACCAGACACAAAAGGACAAACACTGTATGATCTCACAGATATGAACTAATTATAATATGCAACCTCATAGGTATAGAATCTAAAATATAAGTTACCAGGGGATATATTGAGGGTAGAAAATTGGGAAGACATGCTTAATTTGTACAGAATTTCAATTTAGGTTGATTATAAAGGTTTGGAAATAGATGATGGTGATAGTAGCACATTATTGTGAGTGTAATTAACAGTGCTGAAATTTGTTTGTGAATGTGGTTAAAGGGGAAGTTTTGGCTCATGTATGTTACTAGAATGAAAGTTAGAAGCTAAAACATGGGGATGTGTAACACAGTGAACCCTGTTGTGGATGATGGACAGGGGTTAATAGTACAAGAATGTTCTTCTGTGAGATATAAGAAATATACAACACTAATACAAGGTGATATATGGGACAATACACCTAATGTACACTATGTACGATAGTTAAGGATACTATTTTAATATCCTTTTATCAATTGTAGCAAATGTTTTACAGTAATGCTAAGTGTCAACAACAGGGAGGTATATGGGAATGCGGTGGTTTTTTACATGATTTTTCTGTAGAACTACACCATCTCTAATAAAATATAACATTAAAATAAAGAGAAGATGAAGAAATATGAAATTTTCTGATGGCCATAAATGTGTCAAAAATGAACAGGTTACTGAGATGAAGGATGGAGAAGGGCCATGGTAGAGCAGAGGCAACAATGTACTCTCTAGGACATGTTAAAGATGTTAGTAACTTTCTTTCCTATGATAAGGGAAGCCTCATTTATAACTTTGATTTTTCAGGAGGAAAAATCAAAATTTAAGTACCTACCACAGTGTGCCTTATAACTTTACAAATTTCTTACTAAGAATTTGAATTTATATTTGAGTGTGATTCCAGGGTTTCACTTTAATAAATTCCCTAATTTTATTGGATTTTAAAAATCTGAATATGGTAGCAAATATCACTAGAGAAACACTGTGAGTTATCTAAGCTTATGCAGATATATATGCAAATACTTTTCCTTTTATTAATATATACAATTGTGTTTATAACTATTTGCACATTTAATGTAAATTTTCCCATATTGCATCACATATTCTAAGGGCATGGAGCTCAATAGACTATGTACACTGAAATATCTTGGGAGCTTTAGCAAATTCTAATGTCTGGGTCTTATCATCAGAGATTCTGATTTAATTGTTCCTGGGTGTAGTCTGGGTGTTCAGAGTTTGAATAGTCCAGATGTGATTCCAAAAGTCTTCAAAGTTTGAGAACAACTTCTCTAAGGAACCTGACACCCCAAACAGGGACTTAGCACTCATAGTGTATGGTAGATGGATCTGCAGCATTAGCATGTCTGAGAACTTGGTAGAAAAGCAGAATCAAAGGCCCCACCTATGGAAGCAGTGTCTGCATTTTAACAAGATTCCAGGGGATTCATACGTACATTGAAGAATTGCCAGCACTAGATCACAATCCACAATGTTGATCCCAAGAGCACTTCCAAATAAATATCTCCCACAATATACAGCATCTCAGAATCTGCTTTCTGGGAACCTAACCTGTGACAGGAAAAAAATTGTCTTGGAAAAAGAGGGTTTCATAAGCAGGAGTTAATAAAATTCTGTTCAAGTTGAAAGAAGACTGATAAAATCTCAAGAGATTTTTATATTGATGAGAATATTAGCATTGTTCCCAAGGATGATGCACATGAATTGGACTGAAACCCCAGTTGATAAAAGGTGAAAATGGAATATGAGGAGGAGGAATGCTAATGAGTAGACTCTGATATCAACTTGAATTGAAAACGAGAGTATAAGAGTTCAAAATAACTTTTTAAAACTTTTTAATTCTAAATAAATTCAAACTCAGAGGACAGTTGCAAAAATAATTCAAATCCCATAGAAAGAACTCAAACCTACCATCCACCCAGGTAACCAGATCTACCAACTTGTAATGTTTTGCCATATTTGCTGTATCATTTTCTTTCTCTCTCTCTATTCATCTATCTATTTTCTAAACATTCGAGAGAATGATGTATACCTCATCCTCCTTGAACACTTAATATTCCCATGTATATTTATTGACAAGAATATTCCCTTATATAATCAGCTTAAGTGCGGTTATGTAGTTTATGAAATTTAACATTGATATAAAGCTTACAGTCTATACTCCGACTTTTTCTTATGTCCCAATAATGTCCTTTTGGGCATTTTCTTCTCCAATTTTAGATCCAGTCTGAGAGCATGTATTGTCTTTAGTTATACGGTCTCTTTTATCTCTCTCTCTCTCTGTCCCTTTCCTTCTTTTGTTTTTAACTGTGAAACATATATGCAAGATTAACTTTCACATCTCAACTACTCCAAAATATGCAATTTGGGGGGGATTAAGCATACTCACAATGCTGTGTCTCCCTCACCACCATCCATTACCAAAACTTTCCCGCCACCTGAAGCAGAAACCCTGTAATGATCTTGCATTAAATCCCACCCCTCCCTTCTCCCTTTCTCCTGCGATCTGTACTCTACTTTCTGTCTCTATGAATTTGCACACTGCAGCTATTTCATACAAATGAAATAATAAAATACCTGTCCCTCTGCGCCTTCAAGTTTCATTGGTATAGAGCATGCATCATAAACTCACTCCTTCCTAGGCAGAACAACATACCACTTTGTGTATATACCACATTCTGTATATCCACTAATTTTCTTTGGTTTCCGGGTTACCTCCTGGCCACTGTAAATAATCCTGCTATTAAAATTGGAGTGTAAATATGTGTCTGCTTTCAATTCTTTTGGTATATAACTAGAATTGGGATTGCTGGGTCAAGTAGTGTTTCCATAACTTCTTTAGGAACTGTCAAAATGCTTTCATACAGCAGCTGCATCAAGTCACATTGGCTCCAACAATGTACTAAGATTCCCATTTCTCTGTATCCTCAGCAGCACTTGTTTCTTTCCTTTTTTTATAATAAAAATTATTCTAGTGGGTGTGAAATGGTATCTCATTGTGGCTTTGATTTACATCTCCCCAACTGAACATCTTTTCATGTGCTCATTTGCCATAAGCTGTGGGCAATCAAACACATGGCAGGGTTCATCTCTAAAGTTTTGAGCTGCTCTGGGAGCCTAGCCTCTTGGGGCTTCTCTGGCTTTCTGCAGCTGTAGGTGCCCCAAAGTCCTCTCTCTAACATGGCAGGGTGAAAATGGCAGCTGTCTTTCTTTTGTGTGTTTCTGCTTTCAGTTTTCAGTTTTTATAAGACCCCACAAAATTAACCTGATAAGAACAGATAATACACTTGATTTTAGTCAAAGGCTGAGAAGTGAGTCATCTAAAAGCTTTACTTATGAACCCCATTTATTTTCCTTCAAAGTATATCAATTTTGAAAACTTCTTCCTTTCTCAAATGTTGGGAAACATACCAGCTTAAAAGCATTGTGTTTTTTTTCTCTAAGAAGGGAAATAATGCTGAATTAGTTTAAATGAGTCCTGATTATCATGAACTGCAGAGTTGGTGACAAGTCCACTTCCACCCAACTGAGTGTCCTATAGAACAAGCCATCCTTCTATATTGGGTGAGATGAGGTCAGTCTGGGATGAGAATGCCATGCCCAGATGTGCTCTGTTTGGCTCATGTAGTGGAGAGTAGACAGGGTTTACTCTCTCCAGATCACTATAGTCCCTGCATTCCCTTTGGTCCCACCCCCATTCCATTCCCTCATTCATATCACTTTCTAGGCCCCTGTAGGCATCCACATTTGCAATTCGATAGACAGCAAGTTTGAGGCCCCACTGTCAAGACAGAAACTGGAGATCTGATTCTATGTTCTCTGCTTGTTTATTTACTCCATATTTAAACTCAAATGAAGCTAGCAGACCTGCTGAGACATCCATGGAAATGGGGCTGGTCAGGAGACTTCCTGAAATTGGGCTTTTTGTCATTAGCTTTGTGCCTTCTGTTAAAAATTCATTCATTACCAAAGCTTGCCTGTGACATTGCCTTGTTCTGTTGCCATCTTTTTACACACATTATTTTCCTCTGGGAATTAGCAAATTGGCTTCTGTCATCATATCCATATTCTGTTGGCTTGGAATTGATTCTGTTTGTTCAGTTTGCATAATGTTTCTTTCGTTTATGGGTTATCAGTAGCCCAAGAATATTTACCTGAATGTGTCTAAAAGTCACCAAGAGCTTCCAGCAAATTACAACAGAGTGATAAGCTCTTCTCATATATCCTTTTGGAGTATATCCTCCAACATCTGAAAGAATGTAGGAGCTCTTGTTTTGCACTTCTGTAGTTGGACAGAAAAATTCAGCATTTCAGACATACTCTGCAACTCTGATCATTTACCATCCCTGTTCAACCTCTGGGTTTTGTAGACCACAAGATGTCCCTCTCTAGTAGGAATGTCTCAGAGCTTTTTCTTGTTTTTGCTTCTTTGTCAGGTCATATTTCTCCATTTTTAAATCAGCCATCTTCTCCATTCTTTGTGTGAGAAAAGTTCTAGAAACTGTGGACATTTTAATGGCTGATTTGGCAAAAATGATTTTATGACAGGAAATATTTTGTGTGCAGTTTTGAGGAGGATGTAATTATTGATATCTTAGAATGTGAAATTTTTGAGTGGACAGTATGTATATTTTAAAGAAAATTACGATTAACCTGCTAATTTTTGAAAGTTTATAAGATTTATAACGTATCTGGCATGCAAAAATCATAAAAAAAATAAAGCTTTGGGGAAAAAAAACAACAGCAAGAGGGCAGAGTCACAACCTGGGTCACACCTCACTGATGTAGTCCAATCAAAGGTCCTAAAGCAATCTAATCAAATGTGATCTAATCAAGGTCCCATCACTGAATTTAGTGTAACCAAAGGATCTCACACCCACAGGAATGGATTTAAGAACACGATCTTTTCTGGGATTCACAAAAAACTTCAATCTGTCACATATGGTAAAATTATACTTAACTTTCTGAGGAACCACCAAAATGTCTTCCATAACAGGTGCACCATTTTATATTCCTAACAATAATGAATGAGTGCTCCTATTTCTCCATATCCTTTCCAAGATTAGTAATTTTCCATTTCTTAATAGCAGCCATTCTAGTAGGTGTGAAATGGCATCTCATTGTGGCAAGTTTTCTTTCAGTATCTTAAATATATCTATAAACATTTAGAGCTACAAATTTCCCTCTCATCACCGGCTTTGCTTCATCCCATAAGGTTTGGAATGTTGCATTTTCATTTTCACTCACCTCAAGATATTTCCTAATTTCCCTTGTGATTTCCTCTTTATCTCATTCATTGTTTAAGAATATTTTGTTTAATTTCCTCATATATGTGAATTTTCCATTTCTCCCTCTGTTAGTGATCTTTAGCTTTATTCCATTGGGTTCAGAAAATATACATTGCATGATTTCAATATATTTTGATTTATTGAGACTAGTTCTGTGACCTAACATATGTTTTAACCTGGAGAATGATCCATGTACACTCAAGAAGAATGTATATTTTGGCATTGATGTGTAAAGTGTTATATACATGTCTGTTAGGTCAGGTTGTTTAGTGTATTTTTCAAGTCTTATGTTTCCCCATTGATCTTCTGTCTAGATATTCTATCAATTATTGAAGGTGGTGTAACAAAGTCTCCTACTATTAATGTCGAACTGTCAATTTCTCCTTTCACAACTGTTAGTATTTCCTTCATATACTTTGGAATTCTGCTATTAGGTGCATAAATATTTATAATTATGTGTTACTGTTCAATTGACTCTTTTATCTGTATATAATGACCATTTTGGCCCACATAACTGTTTCTGACTTAAAGCCTGTTTTACCTTCTATTAGTATCGCAACTCCAGAACTCTTTGTTTACTACTTGCTTGGTATGTTTTGGTTTTTTTTTTTTTACATACTTTCACTTTCAAACTAGTTATGTCTTTGATTTTAAGTGAGTCTCTTGTAGAGAGCATACAGTTTGGTCATGTATTTTTTTTCCCCTATTCTGCCAATCTCTGCCATGAAATGTACAGTTTAATGTATTTGCATTTAAAGTCACTATTGATAATGTAGGAATTTATAATGCCATTTTGCTATTTAGTCTTTGTGTTATATATTTTTCACCCCCAATTCTTCCATTAAAGCCTAGATTCATATTTATTGGAATTTTTTTGTGTTATAACACATTGTGTTCCTTCTCATTTCTATCTAGATATATTCTTGATATATTTTCCTTATAGATATCATGGAAATAAAATTTAAGATACTCTATATATTTGTTTGATATCAACAGTATACACATATCCAGGTCCTATAACCCACTGTACCCCACCATTTTTTGTACTGATTACTAATTATAACATTGTATACTGTATGTCAAAAATCATATGCTTTTCCATGCTTTTTATGCATTTGGAAAATAAGAAGTGGAGTTACAAACCAAAAAAATGCAATACATAGTACTGACATTAATGGTAACACCTAACCAGAGGTCTTTATTTGTTGATGCCACTTTGAACCAATGTTTAATATCTTTTCCTTTCAGTCAGAGGAACTCCTTTAATGATGCTTGTAGGGCAGGTCTAGTGGTGATGAACTCCCTCAGCTTTTGTTTATCTGGGAATGTCTTAATCTCTCCCTCATTTTTGAAAAAAGTCTCAACAGATATAAAATTCTTGATTGGCAGTTGTTTTCTTTCAGAGCTTTAAATATTTCAACCCACTACCTTCTGGATTACATAGTTTCTGATAAGAAATCAGCACTTAATCTAATTGGCATTTCTTTGTACATAACATGTTGCTTTTCTCTTGCAGCTTTTAGAACTTTTTTTCCTTTATTTTTGACACATTGATCAATATGTTACAGAGCATAGTTTTCTTCAAGTTCAACCTGTTTTGTGTTCTCTGCACTTCTTGAATGTGCATATTTATGTATTTTTTCTAAGTTTAGGAAGGTTTCTGTCATTATGTCTTTTAATCTTTCTTCTGCCCCTGCTCTCTTACTTTAGCTTCTGGGACTCTCATAAAGCATATATTTGTAGGCTTGGTGGTGTCTCAAAGGTCTCAGACTATTTTTGCTTTTTAAAATTCATTTATCTGTCTGCTCCTCAGCCTAATTTCAATTATCTTGTCTTGATTTTGCTGATTCTTTCTTCCAGCTCCAATCTGAGGCTGTAACCGTCCTGGGAATTTCTCTTTTTAGTTATTATGGTCTTCAACCCCAAAAGATCTTTTTGGTTTCTTTGCAACATTTCTATCTCTTTCCTGAGATTTTCTTATTGTTCATTGTTTTCCCTATATACTTTACTTCTTTCTGTATATTTATCTTCATCTCCTTGAGCATACTGAATATCATTTATCTTTAATTAAGAATTTTATTATCTATATCAATGTTACAAGTCACCCAATAAACACAAGAAAAATAGCCACAACAAAAAGTCTGCCTTGGTCAGTGGTTACACCCCCCATTTTTGTCCATTCCTCAAACATAAGTGGCATGGGACAATGACTATGCTAACTGTTTCAGGCAGATAAGGGATGCAGACATTATGGGGCAGAAGAAGTTGTTTTACTTGCAGTTGATGATACATCTTGCACCTCATTTTTGGTGTGGAGCTGATCCATCCTCATTGTTTTGTTAGTTGTTGAGGGCAGGCCTAAAGAACTAGAGGTAGGCGTTGAGCATATATCTGCTGGGTTTCAGGACCCAACCAGCATATGAACACTCCAAAGACTTTAAGTCTGAGAAATATACTTAACAGGTAAATTGAAAATTATAGATTCAGATAAAAGGAGAAGAAGAATCATGATTAGGGAAATTATAAATGCATATAACTGTTATATTTCTCCAACTGTTATATTGGGGAAAAGATTTATCCAATATCCAAATAGGGCCAACTGGGCGGGGGGGAGGTGTTGTAAATTTATTTTAAAGTCTTTGTCAAGTTTATCCACAGTCTTGTCTTCTTCCATTGTGTTTTCTGGATTTTTACCTTTTGCTTTGGATGGACATGGACCTTCATTTCCTGCTTCTTTGTCTTGTAATCTTTTGTTGCACACTGTACATTTTAATATTTTAAAAAATATTATTTCTGTGATTTATTCACTGAGATGTCAGTTTCTTGATCTTTAATGAGCTGGTGATATGACAGAAGTTTTCTTGGATTTAATCCCTCCTTTAAGGAATATGTGCCCAAGATGAATGCAAAGTGCAAGGTCCTCCCTCTCTTTTCTGAGACTTTGTCTTGTTCTTGGATTATACATGATAGAGGCTTAGTGGTTACCATATTTACTGTCCCTGTGAATGCTGTACAGTGCACTACTAGACTCCTGAGTTTCAAATAGTTGATTCAGTCAGTTCCTGCATATTTAGTACATTGTTCTGGTGCAGAGAGTGATTCCTGAATTCCTATTCTGCCATCTTCCCACAATCCTCTCTGATCTCTCAAGCTCTCCCTCATTTTTAAAAGGAAGTTTTGCTGGATAAAGAATTCTTGGTTGGCAATATTTTGCTTAGCATTTTAAATATGCCATCTCACTGCTTTATAGGCTCTGAGGTGTTCTGTGAGAAATCAGCACTTAGTTTTACTGAGGTTCCTTGTACATAATGTTTCTTTTTTATGGCTTTTAGAATTCACTTTATCTTTACCATTTGTCAGTTTGATTATCGTAAGTCTTGTTGTTGGTCTATTTTGATTTATCCTGTTAGGAGTTTGTTGAGCATCTTGCATGTGTATACACATGACTTCTGTTAAATGTGGGAAGTTTTTAGCCATTATTTCTTTGAATATTCTTTCTGCATCTCGATTCCATTCTTCTCCTTCTGGGGCTCCCATGATGCGTATATTGCCTTGCTTAATGGGTCACACAAATCTCTCAGACTTTCTTCACCTTTCTCCATTAGTTTTTCTTTCTTTCCCTTAAAGTGAATAAATTTAATTGTCTTATCTTCTAATTCACTGGTTAATTTTTCTGCCAGCTGCAATCTGCTGTTGAAACCCTCTGGGGAATTTTTAATTTATGTTCTGTTTTATTTTCCAGCTCTGCTTGGTTTCTTTTCAAGATTTCTATTTCTTTATCAACATTCTTATTGTGTTCATATATTATTTTCCAATTTTACTTAAAAATTTCAGCCACATTTTCCTTCAGCTCTTTGAACATAGAGAGGATCATTTATTAAACTCTTCATCTGGTGTATCCCAGGGTTGGTCCTCCTCATTTGTGGTTTCTATTGCTTTAATTATTTTCCTTTCCCTGGACCATCATTTCCTATTTCTTTATATGTTTTGTAATATTTTTTGGCAACCTAGATATTTTGATATTTAATATACTATTTATGAAATTCAGACACTGAGGCGTCTGTTCCTTCAGTTTGTATTCAGCTAGTGTTATGTCAGATTTCCTTGAATTACAGGAGTGAACAAAGAAAGAGATAAAGGAAACAATAAAGCTACCTCTCACAATCTTTGCAGATTGGCCTTGGCATGTGCTCTCCTTCAAAGCTTAGCTGTCTTAAAAATATTTTAGGGAATAGCCTGAGGAACAAGCCTAGGGTCCTCCATAAACTCTTCTGCACACGTGTCTTGTCCTCAGAATACATGAATGCCTATATGAATTCCTCTGTTTACTTTCATCTGAATTTACCTTTTCCCTATGAAAAAGATTCCTTACATACCAGGCATTGCATTGCATGTTTCACAGCCTGCAAATAAATCTTAGCCCAAGCTACAATTTGATTGTTATTCTACAGTTTTCTGTTACAGACCTCTGTGAGCAGCCATTACATACAATGCAAGTTCTGGGATGACAAGATTGTGATGAGTATCTGTGTTCAGTCTTTCAGGTTGTCATTATACAGACTGGCACAGACCTAGATGCTTCCTGTATATGCACAGTAGCTACTCTGCTTCCTCTGGAAATGGAACCAGGGACTCACACTGGGAGCATGGGCTGGCTACTTTCTAAGCCAGTAAAGGGATGGGCAGGGGACCAGCCAAAGTACCATAATTACTTCCCATTTTGAAGCTGCCTTTTCCTTGATTAGGTACTTTCTTTCATATTATATAAGCTTTTAACGCCTTTCTATAGTTTTGATAAAAATGGTACTGCCATAAACAAGAGTTTATTATTTAAAACTTCTTTGGGAGGACAGAGCCCAGGAAGAACTCACTTCACCACCTTTATGACTGTCAAAAGTGTTTTAAATTTTTATTCAAATTTCAGGATGACTGACACCAGAACATATTTAAATTCAAAGAAGATGGATCATATTGACAGGGAGTATTTTAAGATCTATTCTATAATTTATTAATAATAATAATACACAATTACTGATCCCGTAGGAAAGAATGAAACTAAACACAAAATTATAGATAAGGAATATAGCTGGGATTAAAGATAATGCTTTGCCTGTTATGGGAGATATCACATAAACAATAGATGCCAGGCTAAAAATACTGTCAAATGTAATGTTCAAAAACACCTATCTCCAAAGGTATCTACTTCACTTTTGAAGTAGGTTTCAAACCATATAATGAAGGTGAGAGGAAGGTCAAGGTTGAGGTGATTCAACCTTGATTCAAAGGTTATGGCAGAGGCTTAAAATAATATTTATCAAGTAAAGATTTGGAAATGATCTGCAAGCCCAAATAAAATTGCCTGGAATTTATTAGAAATGACCCAAACAGGCTGTTGTCATAGGCTCAGATCCAGTGAAATACCTTTGAAACCTTGTAGAAGTGTTTCCTCCTGGTAATCAGGTGTTCTGATCCACTAGGATACATCTCTACAGGAACAATTGTTTCTGCAGGGCCTTTACAATACACTGATCTAGCCTAGAAATCTTCAATATGCATTTTTGGAACCCACAGCAATAGGTAGCTGTTGTAGGGTCATAGAGGTCATCTAATTCTTAGGTGTACCAGAAATAGCCATGCTTCCAGAAAGCAAAGGGACTTGAAGGTTCAGAGTGGATGAAGGTTGGGATTGGATATAATGATTCGTGAGGCCAAATGTTCCTGATATTTGTAAACTTCCAGTATATACTCAAACAATATTTATATATGATCTGTGTATCCCAGGTGTTTTCATTTCCTAGCTACTAAAACAAATATCATACAATGGGATGGATTCAATAATGGGAATTTCTTTGCTCATGGCTTTGAGGCTACAATGCCTGCTCTGAGGGTATCTTCTGGTTGGCCAGCAATATTTGGGGTTCCTTGGAGTTTCCATCACATAGCAATGTACATGGTGGCATCTTCTCCTTTCTCTTCTGGTTTCCATTAACTTTCAGTTCTTCATGCTTCTCCTTATGCTTCTCCTCCTGTGGCAAATATCCTTTGCTTTTAAGGACTTCATCCATATTGGATTAAGGCCCACACTCAGTCATTTGGAAATATCTTAACTAATAACATCTTCAAAGGTCCTAATTACAAATGGGTTCATACTGACATGACAGGAGGTTGGGACCTGAACATGCCCTTTGTTAGGGATATGATTCAATTGCTAAACATGAGAGAAGGCCAACTTCCATCTCTGTCTTAATTTCTGCATCTGTAAATTGTGGGTGATATTTTAACCAACTCATATTCTGAGTGATAAAATAAATTGATACATGTAAAGTGATTTTAAATAAGGTTTATAAATACTGATTAATTAACATTGTTAGTCAAAATGATAATAAAGTATTATTTTATTATAGTTTTCAGTCCCAGGACCTCATTCTGAGCCTAGGGTGTGACTAATCATGCCCTTCCTGTGAGAACTATGAAATTTGAGCACTAAGATATTTGGTCAATTTAGAAAAATTTGTATGCATGTTGACCAGAATTATACAGAAATGTTTGATTAGTAATTAAATCATAGACAAGAGGCCAATCCTGAAAGAGAAAGGGGGCATTCTTCACAATTTCTCAAATTTTCTATATCATATCAAAAGTCTCCAAGTCAATGATTTATTCCTAGAAGAAATAATTATAGCAAGATTGAAACACCCAACAGGATGAATTAAGTTAAGAGCCAGTTTTACGGATAATTTTCCATCTTCAATCTTAGAATATGTCAATTTTTAAATTAAAACAGCTAAAATCTATATTTAAAAATAGAAGTCATAATTTCAACTAAGTAATCCAACAAATATACTTCACGAATTAGATATGAAGCATGAAAACAATTTTGATAAAATGGAAAAGGGAAACCTTTGAAATCATCTAATTGGCCCCTAAAGAACATAGTATAAAATATATATTTTGTACACTTGTCTACAAAAATTGACATCCTCATGGAAATTCACTGTCATTGTTATTGATTAAATTATGTTTTAATGCTTTTTAACCTGAAAACAAAGGGTCTAAGTATTCATAAATTTAAACACTTTGGATTACATAGTTTTTCTTTTCTCCCCCATCATAAGCCATCTCACTTAAAGTTTCTCTGAAAGGGTTTGGGTCAGTGAACATTGATGCCTTTTATTTAATCATACTTGAAACTGAGTCAGGTAGGCCCAAACACATCAAAATTAATCTCCAGCATTCCTGGATTGGTCACTGACTTCACACCTCTTCAAATGCGTCCTTCAGGAGTGGTGCCCTTCACCATTAATCCAAGAACTTGGGCTTTTATAAATAACAAATGCCCTAATCAGTGTCTGTCATTCTGTCAAGCTCCTAAACCTTTCCATATGCCAAACACTAGTGTTGACAGATGAGACACATAGACCTGATAACTGACCTTTTGGAGTTCACTGGGGGAGAAGGCAGTCAAGAAAGTGTATTATTAGCGGTACATACATTCATAGAAACACAGGTTTTGGTGGCCTTTGAATAGGCACCAACATTATAATTGAATATTCAAGGAAGGCTTCCAAGTTATTGATACCTAGGCCAGGATATGAAAGAACGTCATGCTGGATGTTGTTGCAAGGTGTTTCAGGAATAGGGAACTTCATGGGCAATTCACTAAATGCATTTTTAGATGTAGGAATCTCCCTTGATGCATCACATATCCTAAGGCCGTGTCATTGAATAACACTAAAAACCACTTAGACCTGAGAGACATATATAAGACACTCCACACAATAGCAGCAGAATATACATTCTTTTCAAGTGCACACAGGATATTCTCCAGTGTAGACCATATTTCTGGATGGAAATAACCCCATTGTCCAACAACCAATTAATGGGTAAATAAGATATATACATACAATGTATTTTATTCAGCCATAAAAAGGAATGAAGTGGTGATACAGGCAACTACATGGATGATCCTTGAAGACAACATGTTGAATGAAATAGCCAGACACAAAAGGACAAATATTCCATGATCTCACCGATTTGAAACAAATTAAAATAAGCAAACTCAGAGTCAGAATCTAGCACATTGGATACCAGGTTACAGGGTAGGGATAGGGAATGGGAAGTTCAGGCTTAAAATGTACAAGTTTCCTATATGAAATATTGGAGATATTTTGGTAATGGATGGTGGTGATGATAACACAACATTGTGAATGCAAATACAACATTATGAATGAAAATAACAGTTCTGAAATATATATCTGAATATGATTAAATAGGGGAATGTTAGATTGTACATATGAGAGCAGAATTTAAAAATTTTAAATCCATAGAACTGCATTGCACAAGCAGTGAAACATACATTAAACCATAGACTATAGTTAATACAATTATTAAAATCCACCATCAATTGTAATAAATATTACACACAAATGGTATAGTTCATGAGAAAACATTCTCATATTTGTTCTGTTAACTACAGTCCATCTTCCACCACAGAATTCACTGTTGTACAGTCCCATGCTTTGTTTTACACAGAATTAGCAGATGAGCTCGTATGATTAGGTATGTGGATCTGGATCTTAGATAGTTTTCCATTTATAAATTGTTTATTTTTTGCTTCGATGTCTTTTCCCAAATGATGTTTTATTATATTTCTTTTAATTTCTTAAGATAGGTACTTATATCATTTAATTATTTATTTATTTTTGACAATATAAGGCCAAGGATTTCCCTGGGAATATAAATTAGTTTTGCAGCTATGACAATTTTAAATAATGTATTCAAGTATTACTATTATTATTTTATAATGAATTTTAAAAGTTGTGCCCAAATTATTTTGACCATTGCATCCTTAATTTTCAATTCCTAGATTATATTTTCTTTATTTGTCATTTCTTTCATTCCTCTCGAGATATTTACTGATTTTTCTTGGTTTCTTACTTGAGTCACTGATTATTTGAGTGTGTGGTTTAGCCTCCGTATCTTTGTGAGTTCTCCCTTTCTCCACCTATTGATTTCTAGCTTTATTCCATTATGATCAGAGATAGTGCTTTCTTTGCATAATTTCAATCTTTTAAAATTTATTAGGTCTTGTTTTATGACAAGGCATATCCTGGAGAAAGATCCATGGAAACTTGAAAAGAAGTATATCCTGCTGTTTTGGTGTGCAACTTCTATATATGTCTGTGAGGGCCAGTTCATTTATCATATTATTCAAGTTCTCTGTTTTCTTATTGATCCTTTCTCAAGTTGTTCCATCCAAAGATAAGAACATTGTACTGAAGTCTCCAACTATTAAGGTCAATTATACCCAAACTGATTGACAGATTCAATGGAATCCCAATAGTCTTTTTTGCAGAAATGAAAAAGGCAATTTTCAAATTTATTTGGAAGAGTAAGGGGTCTCTAATAGCCAAAAATGTCTTAAAAAGAAGAACAAAGTTGGAGGACTCTCACTTTCTGAATTCAAAGCATATTATTTAGCTACAGTGGTAAAAACAGCATGGTACTGGCATAAAGAGATTGACCAATGGAATTGAATTGAGAACTCAGAAATAGACCTTACATCTACAGTTAAGTGGTTTTTGACAAGGTTATCAAGCCCTCCCACCTGGGTCAAAACAGTCTATTCAAAAAATGGTGTTGAGGGAACTGGATAGCCATTTCCAAAAGAAAGAAAGAGGATATGGCTATCTCAAACCTTATACAAAAATTAACTCAAAATGGATCAAGGACCTAATATAAAAGTGACATCCATCAAACTCCTAGAAGAAAATGTAGGAAAACGTCTTCAAGGTCTTGTGGTAGGTGGCAGTTTCTTAAACCTCACATCCAAAGCACAAGCAACAAAATAAAAAATAGATAAATGGGACCTCCTCAAAATTATACACTTTTGCACCTCAAAGGACTTTGTCAAAAGGGTAAAAAGGCAGCCGACTGAATGGGAGATAATATTTGGCCATCATATCTGATAAGGGTTTAATATCCATGATATATAAAGAGATAAATACAACTCAACAATAAAAAGACAAACTACCCAATTAAAATGTGGGCAAAAGACTTGAAAGGACAAATTGTCTAAAAAAGAAATACAAATGGTGAAAAAACACATGAGAAAATGGTGAACATCACTAGTATTAGGGAAATGCAAATCAAAACTACAATGATATATCATTTCACACCTGTTAGACTGGTCACTATTAAAAAGTTTAAAAACTGTAAGCATTGGAGAGGTTGTGGAGAGATAGGAATGCTTATTCACTGTTTGTGGGAATGTAGAATGGTACAATTTCTGTGGAAGTCTGTTTGGTGGCTCCTAATGAAGTTGGATATAGATATGCCATGTGACCTGGCAACACCACTACTATGTATATACCCAGAAGAATTGAGAGAAGGTACATTAACAGACATCTGGCATTATTCACAGTTGCTAAAAGAGGGAAACAACATAGGTTTCCACCAACTGCCGAGTGGATAAACAAACTGTGGTATATACACATGATGGAATATTATTCAGCTGTAAGAAAAAATGAATTGTGATGCATATGACAACATGGATAAACCTGAAGGACATTATTTTGAGTGAAGCAAGTCAGACACAAAAGGACAAATATTGTAAGATTTTGCCATTATAAATTAAATTTAATGAGCAAACTCATGGCACATATAAGTCATCAGAGAATAGAAAGTTGTTAAAGAAAGCAAAGCTGAGGATTAATCTGTGTAGAATTGATAAAAAATTGTTTGTAAATGTTTGGAAATAAAGTGAAATTGTGAAAGCATATAATAGGTTCTGTAATTAGTAGTGTTAACTGATGGGTATGACAGTGGTTGAAAGGCAAAGTCCAAGAACATGTATATCACTAGAATGATAACTAAAAAATGAAACTGGACTGTATAGCATAGCACACCTTATTGTGAAAAACAAATATGGTTAATCGTATATCCATAGGAATGCTCTTCTCAGAAATGGAACAAATGTACATTACTGTTACAAAAGGTTAATACCAGGGTGATATTTAGACAAAAATACAACCAAAACAATGGGCAATAGTTTATAGCAAATTATTAATAATCCTCTATCAATGGTAAAAAAAAAAAAAAAAAAAAAAAAAAAAAAAAAAAAGAACAAGGAAGCATGCTAACTGAATGAAACTAGGTAAAATATACTACACATTGTTTGACTGCATCAATGCAAAATGTAAATACAAATAAATTACAGAGATAGAACTGGATTAGCAGTTATGTATGGCAGTGGAAGGAGAGAAAGATTAGATGGTACAGGTTTCTGTTTTCATTTGTTTGTGTTTTTGTTCTTTTTTGGGTAATGAAAATGTAATATTGACTGAGTAACAAACGAACAAGTCTGTGATTATACCAAATGCCACTGATTGTACACTTTAGATAAACTGAATGGTTTATGAATAAAAAATTAATAGTGTGGGTTGGGGAAAGTATAGCAAATGTAAGATATGGACTATAGTTAGTAGTAATATATTGATGATGCTCTTTCATAATTTGTAACAAATATTTCAAAACAATGCAAGGTATTGGTGTTGGGTGAGGTATGGAAGCCCTGCATGACGTTATGTATGTTTCTTGTATGTTTGCTTTTACTATACACTTATTGTTTATGTATGTTCATGTATGAATGATATACTTCAATAATTTTTTACAGTAAAAAGAGAAAAGAGGTATCAAGCCAGAAAAACATGGAGGAACTTAAGTGCATAATACTAAGTCAAAGAAGCCAGTCCGAAAAGGCCACATTCTATAGGATTCCAGCTATATCACATTCTGGAAAAGACAAAGCTTTAGAGACCATAAGTGATCAGTGGTCATCAGGGACTGGCAGGGGGTTGGAGGAGGTTGAGACATAGCTCAGTTCATTTTTAAGGCAGCAAAACCTATTCTGTCTGATTCCATATTGGAGGATACAGGATAGCATGCATTTGTCAAAACCCATAGACCTGTACACTGAAAGATTGAAACCTAAAAGGAAACTGTGGACTTTAGTTAATAAATGTACGAATATTGGTTCATCCAATGCAAATATATCACAATAATGTGAAACATTAATGGAGGAAACTGTGTGTGGGGAAGAAGTGAGGTATGTAGGAATTCGGTACTATCTGAATAATTTTTCTGTAAACCTAAAACTGCTCTAAAATAAAAAAGGAAAAAAGAAACAAATTATTGGGATAAAAGGCACAACAGCAGAGATGAAAAATAAACTAGAGGCATAAAACATCAGAGTTGAATAGGCAGAAGAACAAATCAGTGAACTAGAAGACAGGGCAACTGAAATCACATAGTTAGAAAAAGACAAAAAAAGAACAGAAAAAATTAAGCATTTTCTCTGGGATTTCAGTGACAACATGAAGTATACAAACATACACATAACGGGTGTCTCAGGAGGACAAGCAAAAGGAAATGAGGTAGAAAGAATATTTGAGGAAAAAATGGCAGAAAATTTCCCAACTCTTATGAAAGACATAAATATACATGTCCAAGAACGACAACATACTCCAAACAGAATACATTCTAATAGGCCTACTCCAAGACACATACTAATCAGAAAGTCAAATGCCAAAGATGAAGAGAGAATTCTGAAAGCAGCAAAAGAAAAGTGATTAAACACATACAAGGGACCCTCAATAAGGTTAAGTGCTGATTTCTTATCAGAAAGCATGGAGGTGAGAAGGTATTTGTAGGATATATTTAAGGTATGGAAAGAGAAAAAACTCCCAGCCAAAAATTCTTTATCCAGTAAACCTTTTCTTCAAAAAGGTGAAAGAGTTTAAAAAATTCACAGTTGACCAGAAACTGAGATGGTTTGTCAACAAAAGGCCTGTCTGAAAAGAATTACTGGGAGGTGGATGTGGCTCAAATGGTTGGGCATCCGTCTCCCATATGGAGGGACCTGGGTTCGATCCCTGGGGCTTCCCGGTTTAAAAATAAATAAATAAAATTACTAAGGGAATTCTGCAGGTTGAAAGGAAAAGACATTAGAGAGTAACTGAGTAGTGTGAAGAAATGAAGTTTCAGAGAATATGTATACTCTTCATGCTAACTTGGTATCTTTTCAAATTTGTAGGTTATTGATGTAGGTTGTGCAATATAAATCCCAGGGTAACAAAGAAAGTATTTTAAAACCATATAGAAACAGAAATGAGAAAGGGATCAGTCAGATGCATCATAAAGTATCAACTCTGTAGAAAAGAGGCTTTCAATGAAGGAAAAGAGCAGGAAAAAGAAGATAGGACATTGTCTTGGTTTATCAAAGAGCTGTCGATGCAAAGTACCAGAAGTGGGTTGGCTTTTTTGAAGGAGATTTATTTGGGATAAAAGCTTACAGTTCTGAGGCTATGAAATGTCCAAATCAAGGCACCATTAGAAATGCTCTCTCACCAAAGCCAGCTCCCAAGTGGTGAAGTAAGATGGCCACCAATTTCTGCCAAGGTCTATATATTCCCCTTCAGAATCTGCCATCTCCCAGAGTTCAGCTGTGGCCCACCAGGCATAGGACTTATCTTTTTCTGGGCCTCCTCTCTCATTCTCCTGGGGCTTCTCTTCCTCCCTGCAGCTGTAAGAAAACCCAGAGTCCTTGCTTTCTCTACTTTCTACTTTCTTTCACAGCAGGATAAAAAATGGTGGCCCCCTTTTCCTGTGGGTCGGTCTCTCTCTGTGACTCTGTTTATATCAACTACTGAAAGAGGGTGAGACTCAACCTGAGTCATGCCTCACTGAAACAGTCCAGTCAAAAAGGGTCTCACACCCATAGGAATGGACTAGTTCACAAACATAATCGTTCTCTTTTTAATATTCATAGAACTTCAAACTGTCACAGACATAAAAAAAAAAACAAATGACAAAATAGTTGAAATAGGTACTGCCTTTACAGTAGTAACACTGAATGTTTATCGATTAAACTCCCCAATGAAAAGACACATGTTGCCAGAATGGATAAAAGAGCATGATCTAGCTATTTGTTTGCAAGTGACTTAACTTATACACAAAGACATAAACAGGTTGAAAGTGAAAGTTCAAGAAAGATATTCCATACAAATAGAAACCAAAAAAGACCTGGAAGTAGATATATGAATATAGGACAAAATATACTTTAAGTCAAAAGCTGTGGTAAGAGGCAAAGAATGACAATATATGTTAACAAAAGGGGCAATCCATAAAGAAGAAATAACAATCATAAATATCTACACAGCTAACTACAATGCCACAAAATACGTAAGGCAATCACTGGCAAAACTGAAGGGAGAAATAGACACTTCTATAATAATGGTTGGCTACTTCAATACACCAGTCTCATCAACAGATAGAACATCTAGTAAGGAAACAGAAAACCTGAATAATATGAGAAATCAACAAGACCTAACAGACATATACAGAACATTGCACTCCAAAAGAGCAGGATATATATTTTCAAGAGCACATGGATCATTCTCTAGGACAGATCACATGTTGGGGTTACAAAACAAGTGTCAATAAATTTTAAAAGATTGAAACTATGTAGGGAAGCAGGTGTGGCTCAATTGATAGAGCTCCCATTTACCATATGGGAGGCCCCAGGTTCGCTTCCCGGGGCCTCCTTGTGAGGGCAGGCTGGCCTGCGCGGCCCAGTGGGCTGATGCAGCAAGACCTCACAACAGGAAGCGGGTGTGGCTCAATTGATAGAGCCCCCGTTTACCATGTGTGAGGCCCCGGGTTCGCTTCCTGGGGCCTCCTTGTGAGGGTAGGCCAGCCCGTGCGGCGCAGTGGGCTGATGCAGCGGGACCTCACAGCAAGGGGGAGATAAGCAGACACGGAGAAAACACACAGCGAATGGACACAGCAAAGCACAAGCAGCAAGGGGGGGATAAATAAATAAATAAAAAGTAAATCTTTAAAAAAAAAAAAAAAAAGAAACTATGTAAAGCCTCTTCTCTGACCACAATGGAATGAAGCTGCAAATCAATAATAGGAGGAGAATTGGAAAATCAACAGATATGTGGAAGTTAAATAATGAACTCTTAAATAATCAGTGGGTCAAAGAAGAAATTTCGAGGGAAATCAGTAAATATCCTGAAACAAAAAAAAGAGAACTAAACATGTCAAAACTTATGGGAAGCAGTGAAGGCAGTCCTAAGGGGGAAATTTATAACCATTAATGCTTAAAAAAAAAAAAAAAAGAAGAAGAAAGCACTAAAATCAAAAACCTCACTACATAACTGGAACAACTATCAACAGAATGGTAAATTAATCTCAAAGTATGCAGAAGGAAAGAAAAAACAAAAATTAGAACAAAAATAAATGAAAACAACAGAGAGCATTAATAATACCAAAAGTTGGTTCTTTGAAAAGATCAGTAAAATTGACATATACTTTGCTAGACTGACAGAGATGATGCAAATAAATAAAATCAGAAATGAGGAAGGAATACCACCACTGACCACACAGAAATTAAGAGTATCATAACAGAATACTTTGAAAAATTGTATGTCAACAATATGGATAATTTAGATGAAATGGCTGAATTTCTAGAAACATACAAGCAACCTACATTGACAAAGGAAGAAACAGAAGAACTTAAGAGATCAAGCATAAGTATTGAGATTGAACTAGTCATCAAAAACCTACTAACCAAGAAAAGTACAGGACCAGATGTCTTCAAAGATGAATTCTACCAATCACTCCAGAAAGAACTAATACCAATCCTACTCAAAATCTTCCAAAAATTGAAGAAGAGGGAACACTAGCTAACTGATTCTATATGGCCACAATCACCCTAATACCAAAGCAAGATAAAAAGAAAAGAAAAGAAAATTACAAGTCAATTGTATTTATGAATATAGATCCAAAAATCCACAACAAAATACTTGCAAGTTGAGTTAAACAGCACATTAAAAGAATGATACACCATGATCCAGTGGGTTTTACCCCAGGTATACAAGGGTTGTTTAACATAAGGAAATAAATGAATGTGGTACACCACGTTAACAAAATGAAGGGAGAAAAACCACATGATCTTCTCAATTGATGCAGAAAAGGCATTTGACAAATCCAGCATCCTTTCTTGATAAAAACACTTTGAAAAATAGGACTAAAGGAAATTTCCTCAACATGATAAAGGGCATATATGAAAAACCCACATGTAACATCATACTCAATGGTAAAGGACTGCAAGATTTCCCTCTAGGACTGGGAACAAGACAAGATGCTCACTGTCACCACTATTCAACATTTTACTGGAAGTTCTAGCCACTGCGTTTATGCAAGAAAAAGAAATAAAGGCAGCCAAATTGGAAAGAAAAAGGTAAAATATTCACTATTTGCAGATGAATTGATCCCATACATACAAAGTAACAAAAAATGTACAAAAAAGCTATGAGAACAAATTATTTCAGCAAAGCGACAGGGTATAAAATTAGCATGCAAAAATCAGTAGTGTTTCTATGCACACATAAAGAGCAATCTGAGGAGAAAATCAAGGGAAAATTCAATTTGCAATAGCAAACTAACAATCAAATATATAGGAATAAATTTCACCAAGGATGTAAAGGAACTGTACACAGAAAAAAAAAGCAAAACATTGCTAAAATAAATGAAAAAATACCTAAACAAACGGAAAGACATTCAGTGTTCATGAATTGGAAGACTAAGTATTGTTAAAATGTCAATTCTATGCAAAATAATTTACAGTTTCAGTGCAATTCTCATCAAAATTCCAACAACCTACTTTGTAGAAATGCAAAAACCAATGATCAAAGTTAATTGGAAGGGAAATGGGCCCTGAATATTCACAAGCATCTTGAAAAAGAATAATGAAGTCAGAGGACTCACACTTTTAATCATATTACAAAGCTACAGTGTTCAAAAAAGCATGGCATTGGTAATAGATAGATTAACCAATGGAATTGATTTAAGAGTACACAAATAGACGATGACATCTAAGACAAACTGGTTGTTGACAAGGTGCCAAGTCCACTTAATTAGGCAAGAATAATCCCTTCAACTAATGGTGCTTTGAGAACTGGAGCTTCATATGCAAAAGAACAAATGAGGAGGGACAAGATGGCAGTAGAGTAAGGAACTCCCAAAGCAGCTTGTCCTAATTCCATTTACAATAGCAACTAAAAGAATAAAATATTTAGGAATAAACTTAACCAAAGATGTAAAGCACATGTATCAAAAAAGCTACAATACATTGCTAAAAGAAAATTTAAAAAGACCTGAATAATTGGAGGAATATTCCATGCTCATGGACTGGAAGACTAAATATTATTAAGATGTCAATTCTACCTAAATTGATATACAGATTCAAAGCAGTCCCAATAAAAATTCTACCATCATATTTTAAATAAATGGAAAACACAATTATCAAATTTATTTGGAAGGGTATGGGGCACCAAATAGCCAGAAACATCTTTTGAAAAGGAAAAGTGAAGCTGGGAGACTCTCACTTCTAGACTTTAAATCATATTACCTAGCTACAGTGGTAAAAACAGCATGGTACTGACAAAAAGATAGACACATAGACCAACAGAACCAAACTGATGTTTCAGAAACAGGCCCTCACATCTATGGTCAAGTGATTCTTGACAAGCCTGTCAAACCCATCCAGCTGGGGCAGAAGATTCTCTTCAACAATGGTGCTGGTAGAACTGGATATACATAGGTAAAAGAAAGAAAGAGTACCCCTATCTCACACCTTATACAAAAAATAACTCAAAAGATCAAAGACCTAAATATAAAAGCAAAAACTATAAAGGTCCTAGAAGAAAATGTAGGAAAACATCTTCAATACCTGGTTGGTAGGTGGTACATTTTTAAACCTTACACTGAAAGCATGAGCAATGAAAGTAAATGTATAAATGGGACCTCCTCAAACTTAAAACACTTTTGTGATTCAAAGGACTTCATCAAGAAGGTGAAAAGGCAGCCCATTCAATGGGAGAAAATATTTGGAAACCACTTATCTGATAAGAGATTGATTTCCATTCTATATAAAGAGATCATACAACTCAATAATAAAAGAGCAAGCAATCCAATTAAAAAATGGGCAAAAGATTCAAATAGACATTTCTCCATAGAAAAATACAGATGGCCAAAAAGCACATGAAAAAATGTTCCATATCACTAGCTATTAGGGAAATGCAAATAAAAACGACAATGAGCTATCATCTCACACCACATTGAATGGTCATTATTAAAAAAACAGAAAGCAATAAGTGCTGGAGAGGATGTGGAGAAATAGGAACACTCCTTCACTGTTGGTGGAATTGTAAAATGATGCATTATCTGTGGAAGACAATTTGGCAGTTCCTTGGGAACCTAAGTATAGAACTGCCATATGATCCAGCAATTCATCTACTAGGAATATATCCAGAAGAACTGAAAACTGACACAAACAGACATCTGCACACCGATGTTCATAGTGGCATTATTCACAATTGCCAAAAGATGGAAACCACCCAAGTGTCTATCAACTGATGAATGGATAAACAAAATGTGCTATATACATATGATGGAATACTATACTGCTTTAAGAAGAAATGAAATTGGGAAACATATAATAACATGGATAAACCTTGAAGACATTATGCAAAGTGAAGTAAGCCAGACACAAAAGAACAAATATTGCATGGTCTCATTAATATGAACTAAATACGAAGAAAAAATACATGGAGTTAAAACCTAGAGTATAGGTTATCAGGAGATAAGAGGAGAGCTGAGAAGGACTACTGATGCTTAATGTATGTAGAAGTTTTCATTAACTTGACTGTAAAAGTGTGGAAATGGATAGAGTTGATGGTAACACATTATAGTGAGTGGCAGCTAGTTTATAAATGGGATGAAAAGGATAGTCTAGCGATGTAAACGTCTATTGAAAGAAAGCTAGAGAATGATCTAGGGACTGAATAACACAGTGAACCCAGAGGTGGATGAGAATTGTGGTTGATGGTACAGATGCAAGAGTGTCCTTCTGTGAGCTAGCGATGTACATCACTATTACAGGGTGGCAGGAATGTGGAGAAGCATGGGAAAAATACAATTGGTGTGACCTATGGACTGTGGTTAACAGCTATACTGTAATATTCTTGCATCAATGCTAAAGATGTACTGTGTTGATAATGGGGGGTATGGAAAAAGTGTGCCAAATGTATGGCATGAACCATGGTTGACTGTAATAATCTGATGATATTAGCTCATAATCTGTAACAAATATTCCACCATGGTGTGGTGTATTTGTGAAAGGGTGCTGTAATGTAACATGTGCATGATTATTTTTTAAATTTACAACCCATGTAATAAAAATATATTTAAAAAATAATAGGGCTTTTTTTTCATGCTTATAGCGCTCACATAGACATGGTGAATGTTCCTAAAACCCGCTGGACTTTCTGTAAGAAGTGCGGCAAGCACCAACCCCACAAAGTGACACAGTACAAGAAGGGCAAGGATTCTCTATATGCCCAGGGAAAGCGACGTTATGACAGGAAGCAGAGTGGCTATGGTGGGCAGACTAAGCCAATTTTCCGGAAGAAGGCTAAAACTACAAAGAAGATTGTGCTGAGGCTTGAATGTGTTGAGCCCAACTGCAGATCTAAAAGGATGTTGGCTATTAAGAGATGCAAACACTTTGAATTAGGAGGAGACAAGAAGAGAAAGGGCCAAGTGATCCAGTTCTAAGCTTTCTTTTGTTATGACAATAAAATCTTGAGGTTATGGTCAAAAATAAATAAATAAATAATAGGGTTGCTTTGGGAAAAAATACACCAAATATTTTGACTATGCTCTTGCATAGTTTGTAACAAATGTTTCACAATAATGCAAGGTGTTGGTGGTGGGGTGATGTATGGGACCCCTGTATGCATGTTTATTTTGTAAGTTCACAACTTTTACTATACACTTATTGTTTATGTATGTTCATATATTAATGATGTCTGATGGTAAACTTTTTTATAATTGAAGGTATAAGCTCTCTAATTTTTCTGTCTATGTTTGATATGCATTTTCCTACCTCTGAATGGTACTACCAAATTAATTGGCTTAAAGATAATAAGCACTTATATATAAATTAATACTCCTAACATTCCAGAAATCGAGGTAACCAAATGTCTAATATTTCAAATGAGAAAAAGCATATTCATAGAACAAATGCAAGTGTTTGAAGAAAATTAAAGTTCACATAATGCAGATAAATCTTTGGAAAATAAGTCTAATTTAATATTTATAGTCAAATGAGAAATAGTTATGTCTTTAGAATTATCAATTTAAATACTATATAAGATATGATTTCATTCTACTCGGGTGTATTCTTCCTAAATTTATACAGGATTGCCAAACAAATAATCTAGCATTATATCTACTAGATCTTTAAGATAAAAAAATGTAAATTTATATTTAAAGAACAATTATGTTTTGAAGGATGTTAGCTTGATGACAGTTTCCAAGATTTTTTTGATAACTTAAAATGTAAGATGTACAAGATGTGTTTGCTTAAGGGAAAGGAAAGTAGTTTTGTCTTAAAGTAAAATAACCAGTTGCTATAGGATGAGGTATGGAAATATGTAGGACAATCATGAATGAATATAGAAGCTATAGAAGGTTTGCAGAAAAGGAATGTTATTGGTCATGGTAAAGTTTGGCTAAGATTTGATAGGTTTAAAAGATTTTTAAGGTTTTGTTTTTTTTTATGAGACAGCATCTTCATGTAAAACTAGAATTTCGTAAAATGAATTTTCTTGGATTATTACTCTGCACTTAAGAAGTTATAAAAGGTTTCTCTTAACCATCTGAGTAACTTGATTAGAAGGCAAACATTATGTATCATCAAAATAATCTACTGTGCTTTATATTGACCTTATCATCCTTTACTGCTTAAGAGAAAAGGTCTTCTCACTTTTGAAATAATGATGTATCTTTAACAATTATGCAACCTCCTCTCTTTACTTTTAAAATCATTTATTGTCACTTTGGTTTCACAGTTAACCATGATCCTATTAGACAAAATGTGAAAACCTAATAGCTTTTGACATAATGACTTCCCACAATACAAACCCTGAAATTGTACTGTCATTGGGAAAATCACAAAGGATTTGATCTTTCACCTTATAAAAGAGAAGAGCTAAAAAAAATAAAAGTGCTAAAGCTAGTTAGATTTGATGTTATCCATTGTATGGAAAGTCTTATTATATTAAAAAGGATTTTCTAACCTCCTGTTAGTTAATTTTATAGGAAAAATGTTATTAACATAACATTTCAGAAGTTATATAAAGTTCTTAGAGATTTGTCAGTATCCTCACTGTCCATGAGATGTCCAAGTACTTATGATAGCCTGATATTGGAAACAATAGTATTATTGTTCATAAGTTCAATTTATCTTAAAATAATGTTTAATGAACTTTCATCAGATATTCACTTCTGCAAAACCGCAGTATATTAACCATGCCATTTGAAGTTTTGTCATCTACAGATAATTTTAATTCTGATGCTTCACTGAAAACACAATCAGCTATAGGCCAGTGTGCCTGAACTTCAACAAAAAGGATTATATCAGAGACCTATAGAAAGGACTATTCCAAGTTCTCTGAGGCACTGGATTCTAAAGATACTGATTCAATAACTTTGACAGCATACCACTGGGCTGAGTCATGATTTCCAGAATGGTAGTGAAGAAGCCGCGGGGTTTAAAATATTGCTAACACAAGAGCAAGTGAAACAAGAATTAATTACCTAGGACTAAATGAACTGGTAAAGAGTAATTATAGCTTTGTTTGGATTATTGCTAATGTTTTACTGTTCTCTTTTCTTGATACAAGAAATCCCTTACTCTTTTCCCTTAAGCTATTATTCACAAAACATTCATCTTTATATCCTTGCCTGATCCCCCCAGATTTTGGGAATTCTTATTGAATATTATATTTTCATGGCAATATAATTATTCACAGAGGCTTAAACAGAATCTGTCCTCCTTGATAACAGGAAATAACTGGAGACACTGAGTATATAACGAAGTCTTAGGAATGGTAACTCAAGAATACAGAGGAAATTCCAAACCTGTTGTCTCTTTTAGCAGTTGCCCGTGCTTACCCAAATTGTGTAATACCAGCAGAAGCTGCCAAATTTGTTAATGTCTCAGCACACTTAACTATGAGCAACATTTTTCCTCCAGAAACCTGAATTCTTATGATATCCTTCTACTTTCACTTTCTCTTCATCTAAAGTGCTACAATGTTCTTAAACCTACTACTCTGCTACCACTAACCAATGTGGAGGAACCCCATGATAACTTCACAATTAATGACTCCATACAAACTTCTTTAATCAACCCAGACATCATTTTATTTGTTAATGGCTTTTATGATAGAAATTCTGATGGTAAATTATAAGCAGGCTATTTGGTTACCACTCACTAAGAACTGATTGAATGAGGTAGCCTTCCACAATTTTCTTCTACCCAACAGGATGACCTCTATGCTCTGACCTGAGCCTGCTTACTATCTGAAGGAAAATCTGTTCACATCTATACTGATAACAGATATGCTTTTGATGTAATCTATGATTTCAGCCCGTGATGGAAACAAAGAGGGTTCCTCATTTGTTCTGATACAATTAAAAATGGAAAAATAATAATCTCCTTTCTGCCACTTTACTCCCATCTATGGTTGTCATCATTAAGATAGAGGCTCACACAAAAAGAACAGCCTGAATTTGAAAAAATGCCCTTGCAGATTTTCATGCAAAATTGAAAAATACTAAACCAGCTGAGATGACAGACATAAGCTAAAATTGTCTAAATTAATTGATAAACTGTCCTTCATTGGCCCAAAATTTTACCATTGGCCCCAATGATCATTTATAATACTCCTTTTGGGAAACACAAACTCTTCCCATATGAAATTGTTACTGGCAGAACTATATCTCCAAGAAAAAACTGACAGCTGATCCCTTATTGTCACACCATGACATGACTGAATTTGCAAATCCTTAATGCATTATGCTAAAGATTATCTCCAACTGGTAAAGGACACCTTTCCTGACCCACATGACAGATATCCCAATTGATTATAATCTGGAACCAGGAGACTGGATCTACTGGAAATGACACCAATAAAGACAATCCTAGAACCTCATTAAAAGGACCCTGCCAAGTGCTCCTAACTTCTGACACTGCAACTAAATTACAAGGTGTTGAACCATGGGCCCACACCTCTCAACTGAAAAGGCTCCATCAGAGTCCTGGACTTATTATACCTCCAGAGACTAAAAAAATCAAACTAGTCAGGAAGTGAAGTAGGCAAAATCATGAGGTTGCCCACTCTTTTCTAAGATGTCAGGACTTAGAAAGAAATTCTACAACTAAACAATAAAAAGACAAACAACCTAATTAAAAGCAACACCAGTGTCTGCTTCCCCCAGGACATTTCAAAGGGAAGTACCATCACAGAACATTGGATTTGTTACTATATCCCAATCTCTGCACAATGCAGATGTCCCCAATGTTCTACCCATAACAAATATCTTTTTTGCCCAAATTGCTTCAGTCTCTGGATCAAACTGCACCATTTCTTTCATATCAAATACAAATATTAGACATAAGATCATCTTTACTCCACTTTAAAATTTCTTGGATCTGTAACTGCACTATAGCCAGAACTGGTCTAGAGAACAATGCAAATATCATAGAAGAGTTTGGTGACCTTGCAGTAATAGTCCACATGTCTCCACAAACTACAAGTTATCTTAACAACGCATATTCACTTTCAGGTTTAAGACCCTGGCTCTGCAATAGATTTACAACACAATTTTCAGCCAATTCCTTATTTGTATTCCTAATACCTCAGACTCTTGGTTAATAAGGACAAATGACAGTATTCCTAGTAATGGATCTATAAGCATCACCTTGGCTATTGTTTCCTTGTTTTACCTGGCTATATTTTCACTCATGTAAGTTTTCATAAGATATTTGCCTAGGCACTAAATTGCCTTAATAGCTGGTAAATGTCAGGGCAATATGAACTTGGTCTCCTCACTGCCCTTTGGGTGTTTATAACCAATCTGAAACATCTTACTGGACTAGTTCCCTCAATCTACATTCTCAGGCAAAATGAGATTTTCCTAGGGAGTTTGTGATTCTAGATTTGCCTATTTGAGCAGATTGGTGCTACCTTGACCTGGTGTTTAAACAAATGAAAACACAATTAGAAATCTAAAAATCACAATAGAAAAATTACTGACTCTACTGCTAGAGCTCTAGCTGCACAACAGTCATTAGATTCATTAGCTAAACTTCTTTAGCATTGCTGTACTTGATTGCTTATTAGATGAACAAGGAGGCATTTTTGCCATTGTCAATACCAACTGTTGTACTTGGGTAAACACTACTGGGGAAGTTGAGACACAATTGCATGAAATAATTAAACAAGCCACATGGCTTAAACAGGTAAGGCCTTCCTCAGGGCCTTGAGCTGATCACTTTGATTTCAGCTGGTTCAAATCATGGGAGCCTGGGCTTAGGAGCATACTATGATGTCGGCATTCTATCACTTTATAATACCCATTACAGTCTCCCTGGTGCACTGTTTTCTTTCAAGAGTTTTCAAAGTGTATCCCCAGCTGTTCGGGAGCCAGCAAATGATTTATGTCTCATATGACAAATGACGACCAAGGAAAAATTGACAACATCATGACAACCTATGGACCCAACATGAAAACCATCTGCAAGTACTACTCCAAAACCTTAGGCAATAATTAAAAATTGGCTCAACATCTTAAATTTTGATCATGACTCTCAAAGGCTGAGAGATCAAAAATGGGGGAAACTGTTAAATAAATTAAGTAGGCCCCAGGTGGAGTCCCACATGCTAAGCCCTACATCAGCAATGTGAAGCTTGACAAGGTTCCTATGTCTTGTAAGTGTTCATTTTCCCAGAAACTGAACCCTGAGAATAACCTGCCATAACGTATCAGCTTCCTTTCCTCTTGTCCTTCTCTGGGAATCTTAACTTGTTCTATTTGTATCTGTGCAGAATTTTCTCCCCAGCTCCAATGGTTTGTTTAAATTCTCACCCCCCACTCAGTTTTCCTTACACTTTTCAGTTCTGGGACGCTCCGGTGTGACAGCAATTCAGTTTAACCCTTCCCCCCTTTTTTTTCTGTTAGGTTTTTCTGCCCGTGTTTTTTCCCCCCTGTTATCCATCCCTGGGGAGTCAGAAAAGTGGATACCTCAGGGAAGTCCATTCCGCATGTCGGGAGTCCCACGGACAGTGCCTGGATTGAGTGAGTGCACCACTTGGCAGCTGCCATTCTGCTGCAATTTCTCACCCCCCCCCCCGGCCCCCACCTTGTTATCAGCACTCCTCCATGGCTTGGGTTCAGCCCTGGATCTCTGCGGTTCCTGTGCCTGGACATGTGTGGAGTTCTAACTCACTCCTGTGAGTTCCTGTAAAGTCTGCGTGTGTTCCCTGCATGAGGGCCCTGGGCCACTCGCTGCCTCTGGAGAACTCCGCGGCTTTTCTGCGGATGCAGTGAGGGGGAAGGGAAGAGGACGGTCGGGTCTCAGATATGTGTCCTACCTGATATTTTTTCGCTTTCTTCAATTCAGCATTTGTGGAGTCCTTCTCCTGTTTCTACCATCCTCCAGGGTTCTAAGTAAGTAGAATTTGTCCTTATATTCACTGAATCTCGAAGGAGGGTTTGCTGCCGCAGTCTTCCGTCGCTGTGTTGATGACGTCACCCCTCACCAAAGCGTCATCTTTCTTGTGTTTCACATTTTCGTTTTTTATTTTGCGTTTCACTTTTGCCCAAGCTACGATTTCTCTTAATTCCAGACCTTTGTGAAGACTTACAGTACGTACTAATTTTTACGGACTTTCCCATTGTTTTCTGTATTTAAAGGGAGCACGTCTCATCTTCATGTTTATGAGGATTCTGTGTACATGAGACCGTTCAATAATCTCTCTCCACATGAATGTGGATTTTCTATCTGTAACTGAGGGTTAGGAATTAACAAATGATTATGCTTAATGAATCGTTATATAGATGCAATTTTCCCCCTCATGTTCCAGTATATTATAGAATAGCTAAAATCTAATATTCGAAATTACTGAAACTGGCTAGATCTGCCCCACCTTTGTTTATGGTTATTTTAAAGCTAGGCTCACCCTTGTGTATACTTACTATGGTGATGGTAACCACTCCACCCTGCCCTGTTTAAATCCATAAAAACCATAAACTCATGAAAATCAGGGAAGACCAATTTGAGACAACCAGCCTCCTGTCCAACAAAAAAGAGTGAATCCCACTACTTTGCTTTTCCACTATCCCCAAGTCACAAACAATATTCGGGCTGTCTTTGACATTCCCAGTTATTTAAATATTAATCATTCTTCCCACATCCCAGCCAAACATTATTGACATGCCACAGTACTAACTATAATATTGGTATTTGCAACCCATTTGAGAATTGCTGGAATGGCTGCAGGCACTAGTGCTCTAATCAAACTATCAAAAATCATTGACATCTAATTATGGATATCTACAACTCTAGTATTTCAAACTTTGAAAAGATAAAAAGTATTCAGCCTGTTTAATCAAGGCCAGATAACCCTTGGAAAAATGTTTTTTGATGTTAAATTGGTCCTTGATTAAATATTAATCAAGAAGGTATTTGTAATGTTAATACTTGTTGTATGTGGATTAGCAGCACTGGTCAAGAGGCCAGTATAACTAAAATCCTGGACCATGAAATCATCACCAGAGAAAGCACAAACCATACCTTTAGCACACTCTATAATTCAATCAAAAATATTACTAGAAGTCACTGCTATACAGGATTTTATTCTTGTGGCTAACGCTAAACAAGTGGGAAATACTTCTGCAAGCAGCCTCCAGGGATTTCTCATGTTTCTATTTGGTTTCTTCCTTTTGACAATTATAATAATATACCTTCTATGCTGTTTAGATCAAGTTATGATTTATTTTCTGGAAGTCAACTATTTTGGCCTCTCAAATATCTCAAGTAATCAGTTCAAAACTGAGGTCAAGACATCAAGGGGTCAATTGTAACATAGTTTCTTTGAAATGCTATCTTGACTCAGTTTTGAGATCCTGGTTAGAGGGCTCTCAGTTTTCCCTCTTGAACTACTAAATACATAACACAAATTTTAAAGCCACCTCTCTTCTCAGGCTCTCTTAATCTGGGACCCCTATGTACCCACTCTAATCTCCCCAGGGACTAGATAACTATGTATAGCCCTTATGCCCCAGAGCCCACAGAATTGTTCAGATTAGCCAATACACACAGCCGTTAAATCCTGGCTAACCCTACTTTGCCTGCTGTACTTAATTTCCTCCTGTGGCTCCTGCTTGTGGTTATCCTCTCCTCAGCTGAAAAAAACTCTGTGTGTCCCTATGGGGAAACCTCTTCTTTGGAGCTATATGTAATAAGAACTGCCTTTCACCCTTCCAAGTATTTGTGTTGCTATAATCAAACCTATTATCTTATTTTAAATGGTACCTTATAGGGCATGGCCCTATGGGAATCACCTTGGGAATTTCAGGCACACATTAAACTCAGACATGTCAATGCCCATCAGAAGAAATTTCTTCCAGGATTGGAAGGTGATTTGGAACCCATGAATAGATATTCTGGTGTCCTCACTTGAAGTGTCCATCTGGGTCCCTGAACTGAATTGACATTGGGGGACTGAAGCATGCAGAGATGCACTGAATTTATACATAATCCTCTTGCACCTTCTGAATCACACAATGCCAATAAGAACTGTTCTTTCTGCCAACAAGAGAGAAACTGCAGATGGCTATGGGGCAGATTTGCTGGGGGAAGGCTTCATACAGTGTTGGTAAATCAAACTGATGGCAGTAGACCCTGCAGGCATGAAATGGGTCACTGCAGGAATAGGCACTTACTTTGGTCTGGGTTTTGCTTACCCTGTGATAGATTGAAATGCTCAATATACTACTTTGTCCTTGGCATTGGACAGGATGATTTAAAGTGTCTTGTTGTAGATTTCTTTCCCTTTATTTTACTTGGCATTCATAAGCATCTTAGATTTGTCTATTCATGCCTTCCATCAGATTTAGGAAGTGTTCTGTCACTGTTTTTTTAATTTTTTCTGGGCCTTTATCTCTCTCTTCTCCTTCTGGGATTCCTGTTATATATATATATTGGTACCCTTCATGGTGTCCCAGGCAGATATTACAAACTGTCAAAGTATGCAAAGTCTTAAGCAACAATGTTCCTCAAAATCCCAAGGACATCTGGACCTCCGTAAACAAACTACAAGATAAAGAACCAGTAAAATATTCACCTGAAAGACATTTGGAGAACCCTAAATATCCACCAATCACAAACAGCTTATGTAATCTTCTTTCTCTTTGAAAACCCTTGCCTGAAAATGCCAAGATAAGGTGCAATTTGGATTGTTATCTTAATCCGTGCTCACCAAATTGCAATTCTAAGGCCCCCAAAAAATGCCTTTGTTGCCTTGCAGCTCAGTTTATTTCTTGGTGGACATGTTATTAAGAATCAAGCTGGGGGAAGCAGGAGTGGCTCAGTCAATAGAGCCCCGTTTACTATATGGGATGGCCCCGGGTTCGCTTCCCGGGGCCTCCTTGTGAGGGCAGGCCGGCCTGCGCAGCCTAGTGGGCTGATGCAGCAGGCCCTCACAACAGGAAGCGGGTGTGGCTCAACCG
>JAQZBX010002279.1:36694-73655 GCA_029593785.1 Cabassous unicinctus
GGGGGGATAAATAAATAAATAAATAAATCTTTAAGAAAAAAAAAGAATCTGGCTGGCAGGCACAGAATGGCAGAGCAGGAAGTTTTACAAAGAGTTCCCTCTACTAGAAAAAATAAAAGAGCTGGAAAAGAGAGAATGGAATTAACTAGATGGTTTGTTGGCAACCAGAATGGATTTTTAGAACAACAGGAGTACCAGGGGAAACAAGGGGCTTCAGAGTTCAGCTTTTGTAAGTGAAAGCAAGAACCAGTGAACTGCACCTTGCTCAGCCCTGCAGCTGCAGCTGCAGAAATGACAGTTGCAGCTGTGGGTCAGTCTAGCATCTAGGAGTAGCCAGGTGGGTAAGGACTGAAAGAGGAAACCTGCTCCATTAAACATTGGGGTTGAGGGTCAAGATCATTTTGTTGGATCTGTGAGGGACCAGTGAGTAGAAGCTGGCCCCAGTTTCTGCCCTCTGGCAGAGGCGCTGACAGCCTTCCACCAGCATCCATCTGGACATAAAGAGCTTTTGTGTTTTTTTTTTTTTCCTTCTGTGTGTGGGCATTTCCTGGTATGAAATGGTCTAGACTCTAACCTTGGGTTCAGCCCTATCAGCAGCAAGTGCTTCTGGCCTTACAGCAGCATCTACCAGGACTTAAAGACCCAATACACTTTCTCATTGGCTGGGCTTCTTATTTCTCTTTCTTGTGTGGTTTATTCTGACATATTCTAAGTGCCCAGTGCAGATGCCAGCCTCAGTTTCACTCAGAAGCAGCATCTTCTGTCCTTACACCAGCATTTACCCTGCTAGTAAATTATACTGAGTGAAAGGGCAGAAGCCACAAGGGGCCATGTGGAGTAGCTACAGGCAGCTTTTATCATCCCAAACCATATAGAGGTGCAGGTCCTGCTAACTGTGGTTACCTGCAGGGAAAGGCTAGTTGGGGTGGTTGCTCAAAAGGAATACTTATGAGTAAGCCAGGCAGGATGATGCACAAATTTCTTTTATTGCCATTACACTTGTATTTTTATTTTGTTTACCCTTTTTTTCCCCACAATAGTAGAAATTTTAATAACATCAAATTTTTTTTTTTGTTTCTATTCTTTGGTAAATGTTGCATATTATTTTGGAACTCTCCCTTGATCTGATGTCTTAAAGATGTGATTCTATATTTTCTTCTAAAAATTTGTAAAACCTTACTTTTCACACAAGATGTTATGCAAGTTACAAAGAGGAGCAAAATGGAAATTTAAGATCTCAAAACTGAAGTGAAAAATTCAATACCAGATTGAATTGTAATTAAAGTTCGGATTGGAGGAGGCAGAAGAAAGAATCAGCGAACCCAAAGACAAAAGAATTGAAATTGTCCAGGTTAAGGAGAAAAAGAAAGAAGATTTTAAAAATTAACAGAACCTGTGGAACCTGTGGAACACCATCAAGTGTGCCAATATGTACATAATAGGAGTCTCAGAAGGAGAAGAGAGGGATAAAGGGTCAGAAAAAAATTTAAAGCAATGTTCTGCTGAGGAAGAGGCAGAAACTCTAAATGCTATGCAGAGGTAGTTTTATTAAATGTTTTGCTAAGGAAGAGGCAAAAACTCTAAATGCTATGCAAAGGCAGTTTTATTCAATCAACTGTGTTTCAGGTTATATCATATGATTATAACAATTGATCAATCACAGAAAAGAAGTGCAATTAATTAAAGACAAAGGAAAGAATGAAAGTATATACAATCACTCACCAAACTGGGGGAAAACACAACATCTGAACTCTCACATGGCTAGGGAGCCCCTTTGCAGCTGATCAGAATCCCTATTGGAAAAATGGTCTCAGGCAGGGTGTCCCCTCTTGGGTGAGGCTCTGACTGGCTGCTTAGGGGGTATCCCTTTTAAGGGGTTCTGAACCTCAGAACTCCAATGAGTCTTGCAACTCATGAGGATTGACCTCATCAAAAGTGGTGACCAGCCCTCCACAGGAGAGATGTGGTGTCTCGAGGGGTCTTTGTTCTATTCTATTTATGGTACACTGAACAGGAACATAAAGGTTTTCAGCTTTTAGTTTTACAGGGGATACAACCAGGATGTGTAAATATCATGTCTGGAGACTTGCTCCTTCTAAATATTTGTTTTTGGGTAATAGATGATGGGGTTGCCTGCATAGCAGCGTTATAATATTCCAAAGGACAAAGGACAAGTTAATCATTCACAATTCTAGGCTAAAACAGCAGAGACTATTGGTTAGAAAGCTTATGAATTCACATTTCTTAATAATAATTTTCTTATAGTACACCAAGCAACAATAACAGAAAATTTTCCAAATCTGATGGAAGGCATGAATACACAAATCCATGATGCTCTAAGAATGCCAAGAAATAAAGGCAAAGTGTTCTTCAAAACCAAGTCCTTAGTAAGTGTCTTTTCTTGCAACAACAAATTTCTTGCTTTCAGGTTCTTTTGGCATCAGTTTAATTTACCAAAAATGTGTGGTGTCTTCCCCCAACAAATCTGTCCCATAGCCATCGGTAGTTTCTTACTTGTTGGCAGATAGAACACTTCTTAATTGACATTCTGTGCTTCAGAAGTTGCAAGAAGATAAAGTCTAAATTAAGCCAATTTCTACATACCCCTATGTCCCCTCATTTCATGGACCCAGATGGACACTTGAAGTGAGCACACCAGGATATCTACTCATAGGTTCCAACCACCTTCCAATCCTGGAAGAAGGTTCTTGTAATGAGATGTCTGACTTTAATGCATGCCTCAAATTCCTACGGTGATTCTCCTATGGTCATGTCCCATATGTGCAAGTTTAAAATTATATGATGTTAAGTATGATTATCGCAAAACAATGACACTTGGAATGGTGAAAGGCAGAAGTCCTTAATACACATAGCTCCAAACAAAACATGGCTGCCCTAGAGGCCCACATAGATGTTTGCAGCTGTAGAGAGTGTACTCAGAAGCTGGAGCAATGGGTGGCAGTTAAGTATACATTCCCCAGAATATTCACTAGCATCCTTTCAATTGACTTTTACATCCACAGACTACCCCTTTCAGAAACAATCATATTTATGAATCAGCAGTGTTACTTATACTACTATAATGTGTTACCATCAACTCTATTCATTTCCATACTTTCACAATAAATCTTATTAAAATTAATAATTAAGCATCAGCTTCATTTTAAACCCACATACTGTCTCCTAATAAGCTATACTCTTGAGTTTACCTCAGTAAGTTTACTCATCATTTTTAGTTCATCACAGTGAGACCAAATAAAATATGTCCTTTTGCGTCTGGCTTATTTCACTCAGTGTAATAGCCTCAAGGTTCATCCATGTTGTCATGGGCATCCCGATTTCATTTCTTCTTACAACAGCATTGTACTTCATCATATGTATATACCATATTTTGTTTACCTATTCAATTAATGGACACTTGGGCTGGCTCCACATTTTAGTAAATGTGAATAATGCTACTATGAACATCAGTGTGCAAATTTAAGTTCATGTCCTTGCTTTCAGTTCTTTTGAATATATTCCTATTAACAGGATTGCTGGATCATATGGCATTTCTATATTCAGCTTTTGAGGTACTGCCAAAATGTCTTTCACTGAGGCTGCACCATTCTGCATTACCACCAATAGTGAAGGAATGTTCTTATTTCACTACATCCTGTCCAACACTTATACTATTTTGTTTTTTCAATAATGACCCTTCAATAAGGTATAAAATGGTATCTCTCTGTAGATTTCTTCTGCATTTCCATAATAGCTGGTGATGTTGAAACTTTTTTCATGTGCTTTTTGGCCATTTGTATTCCTTTTAGGAAAAATGTCTATTCAAGTCTTTTGCCCATTTTTAATTGGGTTGCTTTTCTTTTTATCATTGAGTTGTGTGTCATCGTATATAACATGGATATCTAAACCTTATTGGATATGTGGTTCCAAAATATTTTCTCCCATTAAGTAGCCTGCTTTTTTGCTTTATTTTTAAAATTTTATTTTTAAAGATGTTTCAGATTGAAGAAAAGTTACATTTAAAATATAGGGGATTCCCATATACCCCACCCCTTCCCCCTCTCACATTTTCCCCTATTAATAACATCTTACATGAGTGTGGTACATTTGTTACAATTGATGAAGAAAAAAATGAATCATTGCCACTAACCATGGTCTATAGTTTACATTATGGTTTACTCTTTGCACTAAACAATTTTATAGGTTTTGATAAAATGTGTAATGGCCTGGATCCATCATTGCAATATCATGCAGAACAATTCCAGTGCACTAAAAATGCCCTATGTTCCAACTATTCTTCCTTCCCCCTCGCCTCAGAACTTCTGGTAACCAGTGTCTTTATATCAATGTTAAAAGTTATTCTGTTGCTATAATAATAAAAGTCTACTTTGATCCATGGTTGTATTACTCTACCCATGTTTGTTCATTCCTCAATCTTGAGGGTTTTGGGATGGTGATGACTGCTGTGCTTCAGATAGATAGGGGCCTTAGATCTTATGGGGCAGATGGAAGAAACTGTTTTCTTTGCAGTTGTAGATACACTTTACTTTTTGGGTTGGTGGTTGTCCATCATCATCATCATCATCATTTTGTTAGTTGTCCTGGGTAAGTCTTATGAACTGGAGACTCTGCCTGCAACTCTGTTGACATTCAGGGCAAAACCAGCAAATGAAAAGACCAAAGATTTAAGTCTCTGGGATATATATTTAAGGGGTATAGTGCAAATTATAGGTTCAAATAAAAGGAGTGGAAGAATCACATGTAGGGAAATTATAAATAAGGTTAACTCTGTTACGTTGGCGAAATAGGTTATCATCTATTCCAAAGTAAGGCCCACTGATGTGATGTTTATTTCATGGGGTTGTATGCCTTGCCTATAGTGTTCTGATATCTCTAAAGCCCTAGGAAAACTTCCTATTTGAGGATTTGTTTACTGTGGCTGTTGTTTTGTTTCCTTGACAAAGTCTTTTAAGGAGAAAAATTGTTTAATTTTGAGAAGGTCCCATTTATCTATTTTTTCTCATGTTGTTCATGCCTTCAGTGTAAGGTATTAGAAACTACCACCTACCACAGATATTGAAGATGTTTACCTACAGTTTCTTCTATGAGTTTTAAGGTTATTGCTTTATATTTAGGTCCTTGATCCATTTTAGTTAATCTTTATATATGGTGTGAGATAGGGGTCTTCTTTCTTTCTTTTGGATATGGATATTCAGTTCTCCCAGCACCATTTGTTGAATAGACTCTTCTGGCCCAGCTTGGTGGACTTAACAGCCTTGTCAAAAATCACTTGACCATAGATGTAAGGTTCTATTTCTGAGTTCCTTTGGTCAATATGTCTATCCTATGCCAGTACCCTGGTGTTTATACCACTGTGGCTAGGTAATGTGCCTTAAAGCCAGGAAGTGGAAGACCCTCCAATTTTGTTCTTCATTTTAAGAAAATTTTCACTATATGGGGCCCCAAACCCTTCCAAATAAATTTGATAATTGGCTTTTCCATTTCTGCAGAAATTTTGGGGGGAATTTTTATTGGGATTGCATTGAGTTTGTAAATCAGTTTGAGTAAAATTGACATCTTAATGATATTTTTTCTTCCAATTCATGAACACTACATGTCCTTCCATTTATTTAGGTCTTCTTTGGTTTCTTTTAGCAATATTTTGTAGTTTTCTGAATACAGGTCCTTTATGTTCTTCAAGTTTATTCCTAAATATTTGGTCCTTTATGTTCTTTAAGTTTATTCATAAATATTTGGTTCTTTTAGTCAAAAAAATACAATTTTTTCTGAATTCCTCCTCAGATTGCTCCTCAGATTGCTGATTTTGGCATAATCTTGTATCCTGTCACTTTGCTGAAGTCATTTATTATTTCTAGTAGCTTTAGCTTTATTGTGGATTTTTGGGGATGTTCTAGATATAGGATCTTATCATCAATGAATAGCAAAAGTTTTACTTCTTCCTTTCCTATTTGGATGCCTTTCATTTATTTTTCTTTCCTAATTGCTCTAGTTAGAAATTCTAGCATGATATTGAATAAAAGTGGTGAGAGTAGGCATCCTTGTCTTGTTCCTGATCTTAGTGGGAAAGCTTTCAGTCTTTCACCTTTGAGTACAATGCTAGCTGTTGGATTTTAATATATGCACTTTACCATGTTAAGAGAGCTTCCTTCTATCCCTGTCTTTTGGAGGGTTTTCATCAAGAAAGAATGCTGTATTTTACCAAATGTCTTTTCTGCATCAATTGAGAGAATCATGTGGTTTTTCTCTTTTCAATTTATTAATGTGGCTTATTACATTAATTGATTTTTTTGTCTTGAAACACCCTTGAATACCTGGAATAAAATACACCTGATCATGGTCCATAATTTTTTAATGTGATTTTTGATTCGGTTTAAAATATTATGTTGAGTATTTTTGCACCTATTTTCATTAGAGAAATTGGTCTGTAATTTCCTTTTTTCATAGTATCTTTATCTAGTTTTGGTATTAGGGTGATGTTGGCTTCATAGAATGAGATTGGTATCCTTCCTTCCTGTTCAATTTTTTGGGAGAGCTTGAGCAATATTGGCTTTCAGTCATCTCTGAATGACTGGTAGAATTCACCTGTGAAGCCATATGTTGCTGGACTTTTCATTTTTGGGAGTTTTTTGATAACTGCTTCAATCTCTTTACTCATGATTGCTTTGTTAAGGTCGTCTATGTCTTCCAGGGTCAGTGTAGGTTGTTCATGTGTGTATTAGTCAGGGTTCTCTAGGGAAATAGAATCAACAGGAGATATCTGTAAATAGTATGAGATTTTATAAGAGTCCCTCATGTGACCATGGTAATACACAAGTCCAGGTTCTGCAGGCACGCTGCAAACCAAGGCCTACAATGAAAGTCCGATGAAGGTCCTTGATGAGTTTCTGGGAGACATTGGCTCTCCAAAGATGAACTGGGAAATTCTCTCTGAATGCTGAAATCACTTCCCCTTTTAAGGCATTCAACTGATTGGATAAAGTGTCACTCATTGCTGATGGCAATCTCCCTGCTTGAGGCAGATGTAATCAGCCATCTGTGCAGTAAACTCACCGATGACTAAAGCCCATAAATGTCCTTGTGTTACAATTAGCTCAGTGTTTGCTTGACAGAACAACTGGGCATGGTTACCTGGCCGAGTCGACACATTAGCCTAACCATCACAATGTGTTTCTAGGAATTTGTCCATTTCATCTATGTTGTCTAGCTTGTTGGTGAATAATTGATGATAGTATCCTCTTATGATCTGTCTGATTTCTGTGGGGTTAGTGGTAATGTCCCCCCCCCCTCATTTATTGATTTTATTTATTTGCATCTTCGCTCTTTTTTTATTTTTCAGTCTAGTTAAGGGCTTTGTCAATATTGTTGATCTTAAAGAAGAACCAAATTTTGCATTTTTTGATTCACTCTATTGTTGTTTTGTTTTGGTTATTTTTTGCTCTCAATTCCATTTATTTCTGCTCTGCTCTGCATTATTTCTTCCTTTCTACTTGATTTAGGATTAGTTTGCTGTTCTTTTTATAGTCCCTGCAGGTGTGTGGTTAGGTCATCGATTTTAGCTCTTTCCTATTTTTTTAAAATCAATTTTATACATATGTATTATTAAAGCATATAAGCCATCCAAAGTGTACAATCAATGGCATTTGGTATAATCACAAAATTGTGCATTCATCAGTTCAGTCATTATTAGAGCATTTTCATTATTGCAATAATAATAATAATAATAAAACAGACAAAAACTCTACCCTTAATAATCACCTTTCAATCTCTCTATTTCCTCTGTTACTCTGTTTCCATCTCTCTAATTTATTTGTATTTATATTTTGTATATTTGGAGTCAAATGATATGTAGTACATTTTGTTTAGTTTCTTTCACTTAGTTTATATCCTTTTTAAAGCAGTTTTATTGAGATATATTTGCACACCATATAATCTATCCAAAGTGTACAATCAATGGCTTTTTAGTATAGTCACAGTGTTGTGCATTCATCACCACAAAATTTTTTAGAACAATTTCATTACTCCAAAAAGAAAAACTCCACACCCCTTAGCAGTCACCTCTCAATCTCTCTATCCTTCCCCAGACCGACATAACCACTAATGTAATTTCATCTTTATAAATTGATTTTTATTTACATTTTATATAATGGGAATCATACAATATGTAGCACTTTGTGTCTGGTTTCTTTCATTTAACATAATGTTATTATAATAATATAATAATATAATGTCTGATATTAACATCTTTTTACATTAGCATACATTTGTTTAGTTTCAAAGAAAAACAGTCTTATATATACAATATTACCCATATGCATATTTCACATGAGGTTTTACTATGCTAGACAGCCCCATGTTACTTTTTTTAAACTTTTCTTTTAGTAATATGCATGACCTTAGACTTTCCCTTCCAACCACTGTCATACCCATATAATAACAGTGCAAGTTACAAACATTATGTTCTGTTTTCACCTTCTCTATTCATTGCCAAATATTAATGCACATCCTTTTTACCAATTCTGTGCAAGTTAACCCTCAGCTTTCCATTCTCCAACCTCATTCTATTTTCTGGTGACCCATATTCGGGTTATTAGCTCCATGAAATTACACAACATATTTAGTTCATAATAGCACACTCATACCATATTTGTCCTTTTGTGTTTAGCTTGCTTTGCTCAGCATAATGTCTTCCAGGTTCATTCATGTTGTCATATGCTTCACAACTTCATTTCTTGCAGGTGAATAGTATTCCTTCATGTGTATATACCACAGTTTGTTTATCCATTCATCGGTTGATGGAACCTATTCCATCTTTTGACAATTGTGAATAACACTGCTATTAACATTGGTGTGCAGATGTCTATTCATGTCACTGCTCTCAGTTCTTCTGGGTATATATCTAGTAGAGGTATTTGGGTCATGTGGTGTATTAGTCAGTCAAAGGCATGCTGATGCAAAATACCAGAAATTGGTTGGCTTTTATAAAGGGTATTTATTTGGGGTAGAAGCTTACAGTTACCAGGCCATAAAGAATAAGTTTCTTCCTTCACCAAAGTCTGTTGCCACGTGTTGGAGCAAGACAGCTGCTGACATTTTCCAGGGTTCGGGCTTCTTGGGTTCCTCTATTCCCGGGGCTTGATTCTCTCCAGGTTCAGCTGCTTGTTCTCTCCACAAGGCCAGCTATAGACTCTCGGGTGAATGGCTTTTCTCTTTTCCCGGGACCTTTTCTCCTTCTTCACCACCAAGTTCCTCTGTATGCTTACTTCTCAGGGCTCTAGCTCAAGATTCCAACATCAGAACTCCAACTCAAAAACTCCAACTCTGTCCTTTGCCATGTCTTTTATCTTTGGGACCCCACCCACCAAGGGGCAGGGTTCAATGCCCTACTGATGTGGTCCAATCAATGCCCTAATCATAACTTAATCATGCCCAGACGAACAGACCAGTTTACAAGCATAATCCAGTATCTATTTTTGGAATTCATAACTATATCAAACTGTGAAATTGCTACACGTGGCAAGTCTATATTCAACTTCTTTAGGAATGATAAACAGTCCTCCATAGTAGATGTACAATTCTACATTCCCAACAACAGTGAATAAGTGTTCCTATCTCTCCACATCACAGGATTTGTCTTAATTCTTCTTGAAGTGCTTGATATAATTCACCTTTGAAATCTGGTCCTGGATTTTTATTTGTTGGGGGATTTTTGATGACTGATCTAATCTCTTTAAGTGTGATTGGCTTGTTAAGTTCTTGTATTTCTTGTAGTGTCAGTGTAGATTTTCTGTGCATTTCTAAGAATTTGTCCATTTCATCTAGATTGTCTCATTTATTGGCCTACAGTTTCTCTTAATGTCCTCTTATTAACCTTTTTATTTCTGTGGGGTCAGTTGAGACTTCCCCCCTTTAATTTCTGATTTTATTTATTTGCATCTTCTTTCTTTTTTTCTTTGTTATCCTAGCTAAAGGCTTGTCAATTTTATTGGTGTTCTCAAAGAATGAGCTTTTGATTTTGTTGGTTTTCTCTACTTTTTTCTTCCTCAGTTTCATTTAGTTTTGCTGTAATAGTTGTTTATTTATTTCTGCTTGCTTAGACCAGAAAATTTTTCTCAGCCTAGGGACTGCCCATTCATGCCACCCCTATGAAATTTGAATCATAAAATATTTTATCAATTTAGAAAAATTTGCTTGCAAGTTGTACAAACTTATATAGAAATATTTGAGTACTGATTTTAATATACCAATCATAGAAAACAGAAACAATTCTTAAAAAGGGAAGGAGCATTATTCACAATATTCTTAATTTTCTAAGTAGTATCAAACATCTTCACATCAATGACGGATTCCTGGAAGATAAATTCTAACAACATTATAAACAGGATAAATTGAGAAAACAACAAATTTTATGGAAAAATTTTTATCTTCAACATTAGAAAACTTGGTGTTATTAAAATAGCTAAAAACTGATGTCATAATTTAAATTAAATAATCCAACAAATATTCTTCATGAATTAGTTAAGAAGCATGAAATGATTTTGATAAAATGAAAAAGGGAAACCTTTTAAAAGAATCTAATGGAACCCAAAAAAGCATGGGACAAAAATATATTTTATCTATAAAAAATGACTTCCTGATGAAAATTTACTGTCTTTATTATTGATTAAATGATTTCATCCTGAAAATGAGTTTAAAAATTCATAAATTTAAACAGTTTGTATTATATGCTCTCTTTTTTGTCCCATCATTAGCCATCTCAGTTCAGTTTTCTCTGAAAGGGCTTGAGTGGGTGAAAATTGATGGTGTTTAATCATCCTTGGTACTGATTCACATCGTCCCATATACATCCAAATGAATCCCCAGTGTTCCTTGGATATTCACTAACTTCTTCACAGCTCTTCAGTTACTCCCCTCACAAGTGGTTTCCTTAAGCATTAATCCCCAAACTTGGGCTTTAATAAATAACAAATATCCAAATCAGTGTCTGTTATCTTATCAATACAATTTCTGAGCCTCTTTATATGCCAAACTCTGATATTAAAAGATAAGAGACAGGCATGATACCTGTACCTCTGGAGTTCATTGTCTGAGGGAGGAGACAGTCAAGAAAAGTGTATTATTAGTGGTACAGAATTTGGTAGAAACAAAGAGGTTTTGTAAGCTTTGCACAGGCACCAACACTGGACTTTAATATTCAAGGAAGGCTCCCAGATTGTTGATTCTTAGGTCTGTATTGGAAAGAAGGCCATCTTGCATCTTGTTGCAAGTTAGTCCAGCAATAAGGGACTTCAAAGGCAAGTCACTAATACATTTTTAGAGGTAGGAATATGCCATGATTCCTCACAAATCCTAAGGCAATGGAATTGAACAACACTATAAGCCACTTAGACCAGCAGGCATATACAGGACACTCTATACAATAGCAGTAGAATATACATTCTTCTTAAGTGCACATGGGATATTGTCCAGTCATATACCATATGTCTAGTCATAAAAAAATCTAAACATTTTTGCAAGATTAAAATAACTTCTCCAACGATATTGGAATGACAGTATATATCAATACCAGAAGGAAACTTGGAAAAGTCACAATATGTGGAAATTACCAACACATTTTAAGCAACCAAGTTGTCAAAAGATAAGTCATAAGGAAATTAGAAATTTCTTTAAGATGAATAAAAGCCATAACACAATACACCAAAACTTATGGGATGAAATGAAAGGAGTGTTCAGAGGAAAATTTTACAGGTATAACAACTAGTTTAAATAAAAAAAACCTTAAATCAATAACTAAAAACCTAGTCATATATCTTAAGGAGCTGTAAAGAGGAGAGCAAACTAAACCTATAGTTATGAGAAGGAAGGAAATAATAATTATTCAAGTGGGCATACATGGAATAGGGAAGAGAGAAAACAATAGAGAAAATCAATAAAACCAAAAGTTAGTTATTTGAAATGATCAATAAAATTGCCAAACCTTTAGCTTGACTGACAAGGATAAAAAGAAAGAAAATGTTAACAAAAGTCAGAAAAGAAATTGTGTACATTACTATTGACTATAGAAATTAAAAGATTGTAAGTTGATAATATGAACAATTGAGCACTTACAAATTAGATAACTTAGATGAAATGAAAACATTCCTGAAACTGACAAACTACCAAAACTGACTCAAGAAAAAATAGAATATCCTAGAACAATAATAAGCAAAAAGAGTAATCAGAAATAAAAAATTCCAAACAAATAAAAGTCAGGACAAGATGACTTCAATATTGAAAACTATGAATTATTTAAAGGAGAAGAGAATACTTCCTAACTACTTATATGAGTCCAGCATTGTGCTCCTATGAAAGTCAGACAAACGCATCAAAACTACAATTACCCCTCATGACTATAGATACCAAAATCCTTAACAAAACACTAACTGACCAAATCTAGTAGAATGCTAACAGGATTACAAAACACGACCATGTGGATTTAACTTAAGAATGCAAGGGATGTGTCAACATATAGAAATCAACCAATGTAATACTCCTCATTAGATTGACAAAAAATGATATAATCTAATTTACTGCAGAAAAAAATCATGTGATAAAACCCAACATTATTTCATGATGAAAACAATCAACAAATTAGAAATGGAAGGGAACTTTCTCAACCTCATAAAGGGATTTAATGAAAACTCCACAGCTAACATCATAAACAATGGAGAATGCCTGAAACTTTCCTCTAAAGATCAGGAACAAAACAGGGATGCTTGCTTTCACTTTCTGCTATTGAACATTGTATTATATATTCCTGTTAGAGCAATTTGGTTATTAAAAAAAAAAAAGGCATGCATATTATAAAATGAGAAGTAAAATTATCTCCATTCTGAGATGACATATCTTATATATAGAAAATACTATAGAATCCACACATACACCTGCCCACTTACACTTATGCATAAACATACCCTCTAACTATCGAAGCTAATAAATGAATGCACTAAAGTTGCAGGGCAAATTATTAACATGCATAAAGCAGTTGTATTTATGCAAACAAATTGTGAGTAATCCAAAAGGAAAATTAAGAAATATTTAATTTACAGTGACATCAAAAGAATAAATTTGCTAGGAATAAATTTAACCAAGGTAAGCTAAATTTCTATACTATAAAATTTTGCAAAAGAAATTAAGGAGGACCTAATAAAAATGGAAAGACATCACATTTAGTGTAAAGGAAGATTTAATAATGTTAAGGTGGCAATACACCTCCAAATGATTTACAGTTACAATGAAATACTTATTAAAGAAGAATATTCCATATTCATTTATTGGAAGACTAAATATCATTAAGATGGCTATCCTAACCAAATTGATTTTCAGATTCAGTGCAATCCCAAAAGCAATTTTAACAGAATGAAAAAGCCAATTATCAAATTTAGTTGGAAGGGTAAGGGGCCCTGAATAGCCAAAAATATCTTGAAAAAGAAAAGTGAAATTATAGGAATCACACTCCCTGACTTAAAGCATACTACAAATCTACAGTTGTCAAAACCGCATGGTATTAGCACAAGGATAGACATACTAACCAATAGAACCAAACTGAGAGTTCAGATGTAGACCCACACATATAGGGTCAACTGATATTAAACAAGGCCACCAAGCCCACTCAACTGAGACAGAATAGTCTCCTCAACAAATGGTGCCAGAAGAACTGGATATCCATATCCAAAAGAGTGAAAGAGGAACACCATCTCACACCTATACAAAAATTAACTCAAGATGGATCAAAGACCTAAATATAAGAGCCAATACCATAAAACTCCTAGGAGATTATTTAAGGAAACATCTATGAGATCTTTTAGTAGGAAATGGTTTCGTAAACTTCACACCCAAAGCAAGAACAATGAAAGATAAAATAGGTAAATGGGAACTCCTTGAAATTAAAAAAAAAAAAATTGTGCTTCAAAGGAGTTTGTCATGAAAGTGAAAAGGCAGCCTGCTCAATGGCAGAAAATATTTGAGAACCACTTATCCAATAAGGGTCTAAAATCTAGCATATATAAAGAAATCTTACATCTCAATAGTGAAAAGACAAAAAAACCCATTTAAAATGGGCAAGAGAGTTGAATAGACACTTTTCCAAGGAGGAAATACAAATGGCTAAAAAGCACATGAAAAGATGTTCAACATAACTAGCTACTAGGGAAATGCAAATCAATTCTACAATGAGATATCATCTTACGTCTATTAAATTGTATGCTATTAAAAAAACAGGAAACTACAAGTGTTGGAGAGGATGTGGAGGAATAGGAACACTCAGCCACTGCTGGTGGGAATGCAGAATGGTGCAGCCATTGTGAATGAGGGTTTGGTGCTTCCTCAGGAAGCTAAACATAGAGTTGCCATATGATCTGGCTATACCACTACTAAGAATAGACCCAGAAGAATTGAAAACAGGGATGTGGATCAGATATATGTACACCAATGTTCATCATGGCATCATTCACAATTGTCAAAAGTTGGAAGCAACCCAAGTGACCATCAATGAAATGCATGAATGGATAAACAAAATGTAGTGTGTGTGTGTGTGTGTGTGTGTGTGATAGAGTTTTACAAAGCTGTAAGAAGAAATGAAATATTGACACATAAACAACATGGATGAACCTCGAAGGCCTTATGTTGACTGAAGTAAGCCAGTCACTAAAGGACAAATACTTCATGATTTCACTTACATGAACTAAAGACATTGAGCAGACTCACGGAGGTAGAGTCTGAAAGATAGGTTACCAGGAGATGGAAAGAAGTAGAGTGTTGAGCCCATGCTCAATCTGGGAAGAGTCTATGATAAGGTGGATGGTAGCAGTTTGGCAGTAATTAGGGGTGATGTGTGTGCAACAGTGTGAGTGAGGTTGATGGTGCTGGGATGTGAGTGTGAATGGATGTGAGGGATTGGGCCATTTATGGAGCTGGGTGTAGGGCTGGAGGAAGGAACAGGTTAACTATGGGGAGGATTCAGACTAGGGTTGTGGATACAATTGTGGGAGTGTCTTTTGGTATCTATGACAGGGGAGGATCAATAGTGTAGGGTGTCAGTGATGAGGGGATGTATAGGGGAGGGTATACCTGAGAAATGCCTCTTTGGAATATGAATGTATTCATGTGGTCATAGTGTGTTATCTCAGTAGGTGGAGACCCACACAATAACCAACAAAGTATTAAACTCCCTTCCTGGGGAGTCCTGCTACATTCAAAGATAGAGTGGCAAAAATCTCTAGAGTAGATAGGCAGTGCCTCATAAAAGGAAAATAGACTAATATGGCAAACCTACAATATTAATGTTTATACTTATGAACCTTTCTTGTGAAATTGAAACTTAGCCTAATAATTTCTATTACCTAAGAGTTACCTCCTAAAAACCTCCTTGTTACTCAAATGTGAGCCAAACTCAGCAAATAAACTTATTACCTTTCCTGGGCAAGGGACATGATGGCTGGGTATGAGACTCCCTGATACTAAGGGATTAATACAAAACACCAATCAACAATGCATTTAGATAAGGATTGTGACCAAAAGGAGGAAACATTAAATACAAAAGAGTTTTTATGGCTAAGAGATTTCAAAGGCAGTTGGGAGGACATTTCAGAAGTTACACTTATGCATATCCCAGCAGATCACACCAACTGCCATAGTAAACAAAACCAAAACAGGAGTTCTTCTAAGGGCTCTAGGGACATCCAGACACTATAGGCAAGACACTATAGGCAAGAAATCATCACCCTGTTGGTGGGTCTTACCTTAGAATATATGATAGCCTATTTCTGCAATATAACAGAGTTAGACTCATTTATAATTTTCTGATGCAAGAGTCTTCTACCCCTTTTATTTGAACCTAAAATTAGGACTATACCCATTAAATATATGCTCCCAGAGACTTAAATCTTCAATTTGTTCATGTGCCAGTTGAGCCCTGAATCTCAGTAAACTTGCAGCCAAAACCTATACTCCAGTTCATCAGACTCACCCAAGACAACTAACAAAAAGACTAAGATGGATAACCCCCATCCCAAATAACATAGAGTATCTACAGCTGCAAGCAAAACAGTTCTTTCCATCTGCCCCCATAAGATCTACCCTCCTTTTCATTCTGAAGCAGAGTGGGCATCACCATCTCAAAATCCTTAAGATTGATGAATGAACAAACATAAGGGGGGAATACAACCATGAACCAAAGTAGATTTATTATTTCTGTTGTAATAGAAGAACCTGTAGCTTTGATATAAAGATAGTGGTTACCAGAGGTTCTGTGGGGAGGGGAGGAAAGAAGAGGTGGAACATTGGGCATTTTTAGAGCATTGGAATAGTTCTGTATGATATTGCAATGATGGAGACAGGCCATTATATATTTTGTCAAATTCTATAATACTGTACAGTGAAAAATGTAAACCATAATGTAAACTATAGACCTTGGTTATTAGCATATTTCAATATTTGTTCATCAAGTGTAACAAATATACCACAATGATTTAAGATGTTAGTAATGGGGGGAAATGTGGGAGGGGGTGGAGTATATGGGAATTCCCTATACTTTTGATATAACTTTTATGCAATCTAAAACTTTGCTATAAATAAACTTATTATATGGATAAAAGCTAATGAAAATATTAAGAAATATGCAGAAACTAAACAGGCCATATTTGAAAAACCCACAGGCAAAACTGTACATCAAAAAGATTTTAGAAAATAATGTTAACTAAATGGTAATAAAGGTACAAAAATCAAAATGTGTAAGATATTGCAAAATGTGATTTTAATACTGAGGATTTATTGCTTAAATTGTACAGTTTCTAGTTGTGGTGATGGAAAAGTTTGGTAAAGGATGGTGGTGATGGTAGCACAACATTGTGAGTGTAATTAAGAGCACTGAATTATATATTTTAATGTGGTTAAAAGGGGAAATTATAGTTTGTATGTATTTTACTAGAATAAAAATTAAAAGAAAAAAACGGGACTGTAGAGCACAAACAGTGCACTCTCTTATATACCATGGACTATAGTTAATAGTCTAATCATGATAATATGCTTTTATCAATTGTAACAATTGTACCACACTAATGCAAGGTGTTAATAATAGGGGTCTTAAGGTAATTCTGTATTTTCTGCATGCTTTTTCTGTGAGCCTACAACTTCTCTAATAAAGATTTTTTTCTTTTTCTTTTTAAAATATTTTAGATTATATAAATGTTACATAAAAAATATAGGAGATTCCCATATACCCCACTTGCTACCCCTCCCACAATTTCCCACATTAACAACATCCTTCGTTAGTATAGTACATTTCTTAGAATTGATGAACACACATTTGAGCATTGCCACTAAGCATGGATTATAGTTTACATTATAATTTACACTCTGTCCTGCACGATTTTATAAGTTATGACAAAATATATAATGGCCTGTATCCATCATTGCAATGTCATTCACGACAATTCCAACGTCCTGAAAATGCCCCCATATTACACCTGTTTTTCCCTCTCCCTCCTCTCAGAACCTCCAGTTGCCACTGCCTCCACATCAATGATAAAAGCTCTTCCATTGCTAGAATAACAGTAAGTCTATAGTAGAATAACAGTAAGCCTACTCTAGTCCATTGTTCATTCCCCAATCCTGAGGATTCTGGGATGGTGATGCCCACTCCACCTCTAATTGATAGGGAGCTTAGATCCCATGGGGCAGATGGATGGGACTATCTTGCTTGCAGTTGCAGACTCTCTGTTCCTTGGGATGGTCATTGTCCATCATCATCTCCTTGTTACTTGTCCTGGGTGAGCCCAATGAACTGGAGAGTAGGTGTTGCAACTCTGTTGAGATTCAGGGCCCAATTTGCACATGGACAGGCCAAATATTTAAGTCTCTTGGACATACACGTATCAACTATATTACTAGTGTTGTGGCAGACAGAATGAAAAACCCAAGCGACACTCAGGGTGGGTGGGGCTGATGAACAAAGTTTTATTACACGCGGGCCCAGAGGAGAGTCAAGTCTCCAAAAAAATCTGAGCCCCATGTCTTGATTTTCATAAGTTTATATAGGAACTCTAAGCGGAACTCTAAGCAGGCAAATTCCTAAGCAAGCGGGCAGGCAGGGTTACAAAAGCAAAAGGAGCAAGGTTAGCTTATCTTCCTAAAGCAGAGGGCTATTAGGGAGGAAAAGAGTCATTATCTGTTTAGAATTGTAAATTCCAGTTGAAAGGGCAGGCAGGTGGGGAGTGCTTATCTTCCTAAGGATGTGGATTCCATGGAGAAAAGGGAGGAGGGGAGAAAAGGGACCAAGGATAGTTTATTTTCCTAAAGCTGTGGGTTTCTGCTGAGGGGTTTAGGGTCCCAGCACTTCCCTTATCATTCCCCCCTTTTGATGCCCTTATAATTCTTTATCGAGCATCATCTGCTAACATGGGGATTTTTCTATAGTCCCCAAGGGCTGATATTTAACACGAGGCATTACTTGGTGTTTTAAGGCGTTTAAATGGGAAGTGACGTACTCTTAGGTATGGTAGAACGCATGGCCTGAAAGTTAAGAGAAAGAAGACTGAGGCTATTACTGGCATAAATGGCAAAATCCAGGAGAGGAGATACTGGAAGTAGTTCCTGTTGGCAGATGCCTTGTATACACAGTTTAAGCGGTTTTTGGCTCATTCTTGTCCCTAACTATCCTTGAGGAATTTGCATAGAAACAGCATTCTTCCCCCAGGGCCTGGCAGATCCCCCCTAAACCTGTGGTGAGCAAGTCTAATCCTCACCTGTTTTGTAAAACCACTTCTGCCAACGAGTCTATCTGGTCTTGCAACCCATTGAAAGCCCCTAATATTTCTTCGAGGTCATTTGATGTTTCCTGTGCTAGTGTTTGTAAGCCTTCCTGACCAACTACCAGCGAGACCCCTGCTACTGCTGTGCTCCTGACTACTCCTAGTCCTAAGAGTATCAGAATTGCCTGCATTGCTCGTTTGGCTCAGGAGAGCTCTCCAGGCAATTCAACTCCATAGACTGAGATCGATGGTACTGGCCAAACCAGGTAGCAGATGCCCTGGCCATCCTGGGGTAGGCACCAGTAGGCATTGGTGCCACAGACCCAGATGGTGGAGTTTGCGGCGCATCAGTCAGTCTAATTGAGTGGGTGGGTGGTGTTAAAGCTGGCCCTTCCAAGAGGGAGGATGGTTGAAGAAGACCTGGTAGTTATGTTTTAACAGTTAGCAAGTTTTCCTGGGGGTTCGTTTATGAGGACTGGGAGGGGCCTGGTTCCCACCGCAGAGCTGTCGTGGGTCAGGAGGGTTATGTTCCATGGGACAGGTACAGAAGATGGTTAGACTTGAGGAAGTGCATAGCCAGCAGGATGCAGCTATGTTGGGCTGGGATTCATTTAGGAGTTGGTGGAAATTTTGAATCTGATTTAAAAGGACATTGTGGGGGGCTGTTCTAACTTTGGCTTTTAGTGTCTGGGCAGCTTTACTGATATTTTTCATCAGGGTTTTCTCTGGGGGTGGGTTACCGGGATCAGTTGGACCAGTATGAGGTCCCCTGAGTCTGGCCCTGATGGGTCGTATATTCCAATTCCTAGTTTTAGTCCTGTTGGGGCCTTTAAAAAGGTATTTTCTGATCTGATGGTTATATTTAATAAAGTGAGTTTTACGGGGTTACAGGTTTCTATGCCACACCCTGCTGGCCTGGGATTTTCTGTAGGAGATATGGAGAAGTCGGTGGGACCCCCTTCCAGGGAGCGGTGGCACATACCAGCAAGCTCCAAGAGCGGCAGAATCCCCCACTCTTGGGGGTCTCTGTGGGTATTTGCCATAACTCCCATAGTTGTGACCCCAACACCCTCTCCTGGGGGCAGGTATGGAGGCATAGGGGTTTGGGGCAACTAGCAAGGTATAAGGAGCATGGTCTTGGATTGCCCTGCAAGTGTCAAATATTACAGAGGCTGAAGTTGCACCTGCCAAGAATGGGACTGAAGCATTCAACACAGATTGTTTGCCCCAGCTTTGACTAACTTGCAGCTGCCATAGATTTTGGGGGTGGGTATTGGGTCCTAGGGAGGGTGCAAGGAAGGGAAGGACAAGCAAATCAAGGCACAGAAGCATCCTATTATACACCAGTAAGCAATTGCAATTAGGGCTCTATTTGCAATAGTCCAGTCTTCAGGGGCCACAGCAGTGAGTCCAACTCCAAATACCAAGGCAAGCAGGCTGTATAAGCACAGGATCCACCAGGAGCAGGGGTCCATTCAGCAGGCGCTTGATGAGGTTGGTGCTCAGGGATCCCGGGTGACTTGCACTCTTAAGGGGTGACCAGGTATGGGTTGGACTGTCCAGCTGTCCTGCTCTTTATCAGGGTGTGCCTTCTTGACCCTGGAATGATGGATCCAAGGGACAATGCCTGCAACTTTAATAGCAGTAGGAGTACAAGGATCACAGTATGATGACCTGTCCAGGAAGGCTGAAGGGGTTCTTTTTTCCAGTCTTTGACCCAGACTAGGTCCCCTGGCCAGTGGGGGTGCACCGGGTGTCCCAGGAGGATGAGATTCTGGGGCAAGACAGTTTTATGTATTTCAGCTAGAGTTTTCCCTAGCTGCTGGAGAATGGAATCTTGGCTAGCCTCCCCCAGAAGTTTGAGATTTCTTTGAAGGCCTGGATAATTGGGAGTGGCTGCCCAAATAGAATTTCGAAGGGTGAATAGCCTGTGGGTCCTGGGGTACACCTAACTCGGAGAAGGGTCAAGGGAAGTAAGTCTACCCAGGGGACACCAGTTTCTTGGTAGAATTTGGCTAGGGTGGCTTTGAGGGTTTGATTCATGTGTTCAACTTTCCCTGAACTCTGGGGCCTGTAAGCGGTATGGAGTTTCCACTTGATTCCTAACATTTTTTCTAGCTCTTGGACTACGGCAGCCACGAAGGCCAGGCCATTGTCACTTCCAAACAACAGTGGCAGCCCGTGTCATGGAATGATTTCTCTAAGTAAAGCCTTAGTCACTTCTCTTGCCTTCTTGGTGTGAGTGGGGAAAGCTTCGACCCAACCTGAAAAGGTGCATATCATCACCAACAGATATTTGTACCTCCGACTTGGTTTCGCTTCTGTGAAGTCTACTGTGAGATCTTCAAAGGGGGCCGTCCCCATTTGCTAGACACCCGCTGGAGCACAGGGGCCCTGCAAAGGGTTGTTTTTGGCACAAACTTGGCACTGGCTGCTGATGGTGGCACAGAGAGAAGTTAGCCGGGCTATGTAGTAGAATCTCCCAAGCAAGACTTCTAGCACAGTTTTCCCTAGTTGGGTGAGTTGGTGGTATCGCTGGACGAGGGCATGAGTGGCTCCTTTTGGGACAAAAATCTGATCATCCAGGAGCAGCCAAATTCCTTCGGGGGTTTGGCTTCCCCCTTCTCTCTTAGCCCATTCCTGTTCTTCCTGGGTATAGCTTAGTTGATTAGTCTCTTGTCCTAAGAGGGACAGCTGTGGTGTCAATTCTGGGACTCGTATTCCATGGGTTCCTTAAGCTGCTTGCTGAGCTGCTTTGTCAGCTAGTCTGTTTCCTTGAGCGACCATGTCCATTCCTTTCTGATGTCCCCGGCAGTGGATGATGGCGACTTTGTCTGGTTTCCAGATCGCTTCTAACAGTTGGAGGATTTCTTCTTTGTTTTTGATTTCCTTTCCCCCTGCGGTTAGGAGACTTCTTTCTTTATAAATTGCCCCGTGGATTTGAACGGTAGCAAATGCGTACTTAGAGTCAATGTAAATGTTTACCGCTTGCCCGGTGGCTAGCTGCAGGGCTCGGACCAGTGCCCAGAGTTCTGCTCATTGAGCGGGCCATCCCCGCGGTAGAGATGCCACTTCCACCACCCTTTCAGTAGTGGTGACTGCATATCTAACAAGCTTTTCCCCATTTTTAACGAGACTGCTCCCATCTGTAAATAGTGTCTGATCTGGGGAAGGGAGCAGTTTGTCTTTGAGGTCGGGGTGACTGGTGTAAACTTCCTCAGTAACTTCAACACAGTCATGCTCAGGAGCCCTTCCTCATCTGGCTAAAAGGTGGCAGGGTTTAGACCGCACACTGTTTCTATTGTCACTCTGGGGTTTTCACATAGTAAATCTTGGTAATGTGCGAGCTGGGGATTCGATATCCACCGATGCCCTTGTGAGTTCGTTAGGGCAGTGACTGTGTGTGGCACCATGACATGAATTGCCTGTCCGAGAGTTAATTTGTCGGCTTCTTTGATGAGGGTTACGGTTGCTGCCAGGGCTTTCAGGCAGGGCAGCCAACCTGCAGCCACAGGGTCCAGCTGCTTGGAGAAGTAAGTGATGGGTCTTTGCCAGGAGTCGACTGTTTGTGTGAGAACTCCCAATGCTACTTTGTTCTTTTCATGCACAAACAGGTTAAAGTTTTGAGGTACATCTGGGAGCCCCAAGGCAGGGCCTCGGCCGAGTTGTCTCTTGATGTTTTGAAAGGCCCCCTGTTGAGCTTCTCCTCAGGCAAGGGGCTCCTTTTCTGAACCTGTCAGAACTTCATAAAGAGGTTTGGCCATGGCTGCAAACCTGGAAATCCAGATGCAGCAGAACCCTGCAGCACTGAGGAACTCACAAAGCTTTCTTTTTGTGATGGGGGTAGGGATGGTGCAGATCACTTTCTTTCATTCGGGTCTCAGCATCCAGTGCCCTTGTGTGATGCTGAACCCCAGGTACTTGACCTGCTGCTTACAGATCTGAGCCTTTCTCAAAGACGCTTTGTACCCAGTCTGTGTTAGAAGTTGTAGGAGAGTCTGGGTCCCTCTCCAGTAGTCCTCTTCCATCTCACTGGCAAGTAGGAGGTCATCTACATATTGCAAGAGGGCACACCTGCAGTCTTCCTGGGGGTAGGTGGCCAGATCTGCTGCCAAAGGGTTTTTGAAGGCTTGCGGGAGCCGGGTCCAGGTTAGCTGAGTTTTCTGCCGGGTTTTGGGATCTTCCCACTCAAAGGGAAACAGAGGCTGGCTCGGGGGGGCCAGCTGCAGGCAGAAGATGGCATCTTTCAGGTCCAGGCATGTGAACCAAGCGGCTTCAGGCGGCAGCTGTCCTAGCAAAGTGTACGGGTTGGGAACAACCTGATGTAAGGTGAAAGTGGCATTATTAATGGCTCATAAATCCTGCACTGGTCGATATCTGGTCCCATCTGGCTTTTTTACTGGTAATAATGGGCTGTTTCAAGGTGACTGGCATTCGATTAGAATCCTCTGTCTCTTCAGGCAATCTATATGTCCAACTGTGCCCAATTGCACTTCACAGGGGATCCAATACTGCCTCTGCCAGACTGGGACCGCTCCAGGCTTCAGGTCATTGGTGATGGGTGCATGGTTCCGTGCCATTTGCTGTGGGTTTTTTCTCTCCCAAACCTGGGGAAAAGTTCCAGCAGTTTTTCTGGATTCTGACCTGAACTTTCTTCCACATGAAGTCTCCATTCTTCCCTTTGGGGTATGGTGACAAGGAGAGTGAGGCCGGTCCCAAGGCTTAAGCTTGCTGGCCCTTCAGGTTTGAAGGTAATCTGGGCTCCCAGTTTGGTTAAGAGGTCCCTACCAAGCAGGGGAACTGAACATTCAGGCAGGTACAGAAATTCATGAGTCACTTCGTGGCCACCGAGCTGGCAAGTTCTTGACTGGCAAAAAGGCCGTTGGCTTGACTGGTCCCCAGTCGCTCCTATGATATTAGTGGTTTTTCTGCTAAAGGGGGTAATGGGGGTTGTAGCCACAGAATATTCATCGCCATTGGCCACCATGAAAGTCATTGACTGGCCCCCCGACTTGTAGTTTGACCATGGACTCGTGGGGGCCAAGTTCCAGTAAGCCCGGTCACCCCTATTCAGGGTTGAGCCCTGTCAGCCTGATTAGATGATATGGGGCTCAGGTCGTTATTTCCTTTTAGGAATGTTCCCTCTATGAGTCTTTTGGGGGCACTCATTTTTCCAGTGTCCACTTTCTTTGCAATAGGCACATTGGTCTCTGGCCAGGGGCACCCTTCTGGTGCTTGTCCCCCCTTTTTGATGTGGCCCTTCTCATCTGGTGAGGTCAGGATTTCCCAAGGCTGCTGCCAGTAGGGAGGCTTGCTGTTTTACTCAGTTCTTGGCTTTTCGTTTGGCAGCTTCATCTCAATTGAGGAGTACTTTGTTGGCGACTTCCAGGAGTTGCGAGATGTTCATCTCTGCAAACCCTTCTAATTTTTAGAGCTTTCTTTTTTCCTATTTATTATCACTGTATTTATTTTTATTACTGTATTTTAAGTATTACTTATAATTATAAACATTTTATTATTGTTATTGAACAAATATAATCCAATTCAACAGCTATTTCTTCTCCACCCAGAAGGTCTAAAATTCTAAATATATAAAGCAGTAGGTGCACTGAAGAAATAAAGGAATTATACTCTGTCTCCTGAATATGTTATTATTATATTGAGACAGAATTAAGCAAGTTCACAAATGTTCCTTGGGACATATTTTATAATTATTTATATACACTTATATTTTTTCATAATAAAACTCATTAATAAGTAAAGCAGTGGATAAAAATTTTCATCTAATGATATGTATTTTTCTTTATGTGTCAAACAAAATTTACCGTAAGACTAATGTACTCTTTCTCAAAATATTTGTCATCATTTTAAGTAGTAATGAATGCAATTTTTATAATGTCAACCATACTCTGCCCTCATTATAACCTGAGATAGATGTTATTTCTCCTGAGATACATGTGACTACTCTTCTAATCTGGAGCTTTCTTTTAATGTCTGTTGCTGCCTGTGCAACAAAGGCGGCATTCACCATCCTCTGCTTTTCCGGAGCTTCTGGGTCAAAAGGGGTGTAGATTCTGAAGGCCTTGCAAAGTCGTTCATAGAAATCTCCTGGAGATCCATCGGGCTTTTGAGTGACTAAAGTCATCTTTGTCATGTTTCTGGGTCATTTTGCCCCTTCTCAGACCCCTTGGAAAAGTGCTGACCAAAATTGCTGGAGTGTAGCAATATTTAAGATGCCAGTAGGGGCCTGCTCCTGCAGTCACTTTTGGGCTTTCGTCAGAATCCGTCGTCTCTCCTCCATATTAAACAAAGTCAGGAGGAGTTGGCGGCAATCATCCCAAGTAGGATGATGGGTTTGGAAAATGGATTCCATGAGATCAATAAGGGCCTGGGACTTTTCCAAGAAGGAGGGGGTGTGGTGCTTCCAGTTTAAGAGGTCTGTAGTTGTGAAGGGCTGGTAGTATGATACGGCCTCCTGGGTTGGATGGTCCCATCATCGCCAATCTGGGCCGGACCCTGTGTTTCACAGAGGGGCATCTGTAATGCGGGTTCTGCCGACCGGAGCCTCCTTGCTTTGGGGGTTCCAGGGCTTTCCTGAAGGGGTCGATGTTCCCGGAGGGACCGAAAGTGGAGGTGTTCCTGGGAAATCTGCCTGCACTCCTGGGCTAGGAGGAGAGACCAAAGGTGGGGGTGTTTCTGGGAGATCTGCCTGCACTTCCAGGCTAGGAGGAGAGGCTAGAGCGGCCAGAGCATATGCCGGTGGTGGTGGGGGTGGTGGGTCCTCATCCGAGGACCCTTGATGAATGATTGGCTTCCGGAGCCCTGTTCCCTGTGCAACCAAGACCCTGCTCTGTCCCTTTTTTCCAATGCACAATCGAACCCAAGGGGGCAGAGTCTGGGCTATCTCTAACGAAGAGTCGATGTAGGGAAACTGATCGGGGTGGCCAGGAGTTCCTGTGACAACCAGCCACACTGCATGGGCCCTGGCTATATCCAGGATCCCTTCTGAGTGCCAGTCAATGTTAAAAGTGGGCCACTCTACTTCACATAAGATTCAGAGGTTGCTGGTGTTCATCCAGATACCATAATCTCCAGAAAAGCCTTTCTTGAAATTCTTGAGCTTGCAGTTTAAGATGGTAGGTTTTGACTGTGATGAGTCCATACCCTGCATTGGTGGCGCAAGACAGACAAGCAAAGGGGTCACCTCTTTCAAGGCCACTCAGATGCCCGCCTGTCTGTGTCTCTTGTGAGAACTTTGGCTCGTCTTAGCTAAGGCACCCAGGCAAAGTTCAGGTGAGCCATTATGCCATATGACATAGCCACAGAAAACAGGTTAGGCCCACACAGGCTCCATAGCATGGGCAGTGGAGTCACAGACTGGTACGTCAGATGCAAGCCTCTGCCGTCTTTACTCACTCACACAGTCACTCAAAGGTTATGCAGTCCCTCCCACAGGGATTGCCCTATTCTGGAATCACGGTACTTGAGATTTCAGGAGGTGATCAGTCTCCTCTTCTGTCTGGAGATGGGCCTGACTGAGGACTAGGCACCTGGGGCCTTACCTTTCTGGAGTCTTCTGGCACTGTTCAGTCCGCCTCCCCACTGAGTCAGCCCAAGGTGTGAGGACATGGCCTGTGGGGACTGCCTCAGAAGGAGGTCCCATCAAGAGGACAGGTGGCACCCACCTTGTTCGCTAGGAGATCGCCATTGGCCACGCCCATCAGCCCCAAGCCAGAGGCACAATGGCCCTGCCCAATTGGGTTTTCCCAGTCAGGGAATCAAATGTTGTGGCAGATGGAATGAAAACCCAACTGGCACTTGGGTGGGGGGCTGATGAACAAAGTTTTATTACGCACGGGCCCAGAGGAGAGTCAAGTCTCCAAAAAAATCTGAGCCCCGTGTCTTGATTTTCATAAGTTTATATAGGAACTCTAAGCGGAACTCTAAGCAGGCAAATTCCTAAGCAAGTGGGCAGGCAGGGTTACAAAAGCAAAAGGAGCAAGGTTAGCTTATCTTCCTAAAGCAGAGGGCTATTAGAGAGGAAAAGAGTCATTATCTGTTTAGAGTTGTAAATTCCAGTTGAAAGGGGCAGGCAGGGAGTGCTTATCTTCCTAAGGATGTGGATTCCATGAAGAAAGGGGAGGAGGGGAGAAAAGGGACCGAGGGTAGTTTATTTTCCTAAAGCTGTAGGTTTCTGCTGAGGGGAGTTAGGGTCCCAGCACTTCCCTTATCACTAGTATAGTACTAACTAGAGGTTCAAATATATAAATGTAAGTAAGGAATGGGTTAAGAATTGTGAACTAACAGTAAAGAATGTGCAGGTGCCTGGGGTCTTCTTCTCACAGGCACCAAGGAATGTTAACAGGGGTCTGGTCGGTGGGAGAATATGCTTGAAGGCCATGCCTGCAGGCACACAGATAGCTATGTGAATACTTTCCCATGCACAAGTTGCAAGATTGGCAAGAGTTCTGAAATTCAGAATCCCCTAAAAGGGACAGCCCTAAAACTGCCTTTCAAAGTCTCACCCAGGACAGGACGCTCTGCCTGGTGTTGTATTTTACCCAAGACCTGGTGTTGTATTTTACCCAGGCCCTGGTGTTGTATTGTACCCTGGGAAGGGCTATTGCTAGTATGTTCTACCCAGGTGTTGTTCCAGATGGGACTCTGGCCAGCTGTTGAATAGGACTTCCCAGCCTTGTGAAAGACCAGCTGTTTGTGTGTCCCCTTGCTTGGTGAGTTTGTATATACATATATCATTACTTACTCTTATTAATTATTTGGTGGCTTGTGAATTTCCACAACAGTTGGACCCCTGTTTGTTGCTCTCAAACCACATATTATATTAGTTACTAATAAGCAGCTATTTCTATGTACTTTTTTTGACTTAAATATGTATTACTTGTTTTAGTGAGTGATTTTACATATACTTTCATTTTTCCTTTATATTATCTAATTGACCTCTTTCATTTAACTAAATAAAGCTCTCTTTTGGTTAGTATTCTGAGTTTCTACCTCTTCCTTAGCAGAACAAAGGGGCCAAATAGCCATGTGTAGGGAAACCACTACTGAGTCCAACTCTCACATTGTGGAGCATAAATTCCAAAGTAGAGCCCGCTGGCAGGGCACCAAACTCCTGAGCTATCTACCCTGCCTATAGTGTTTGGATGTCTCCAGAGCCCTCAGGAGCCCTGCTATTTCAGGCAATATTTACTTTGGCAGTCAATGAGATCCTGTTGAGTCATGCATATGTAACCTCTGGAATGACGTCCTGACTCACTTTGAAATCTTTTAGCCATAAAAACTCATTTGTATTTACCCTTTCCCCCTTTTGGTCAAGGTCTTTTTCCAAGTGTTTTGCTAGTTGGCACTTGGTATGGTAATAATCCCTCAGAGCCAGGGAGGCTTATCCCATGCCAGGGGGAAGGTAACGTATTTATGTGCTGAGTTTGGCTTAGAGAGAGGCCACATTTGAGCAACAAGGAGGCTCCCAGGAGGTAACTCTTAGGCAACATATAATACTAGGCTAAGTTTCAATTTCACAAGAAAAGGTTCATAAGTACAGTTATCAATATCAAGGGCCTGTCAATGGTCCATCCTCCTTCACTAGGCACTGCCGCTGTATTTGGGGGATTCTTGCCACCACATTAGAGAATGTGGCAGAGCTTCCCAGGATAGGAATTCAATATTCTTTTGGTTATTGTATGGATCTCCACCTACTGTGTCAATGCACCATGAACACTGGAACACATTCATTTGCCTTATAGGTATGCCCTAGGTGGACCTCCTCTCATGCATCCCTCATCACTGACACCCCACACCAATGATCCTCCCCTGCCACAGTTGTGACCCTTCTGTGATCCAAAATTTCTTCAAAAATGAAACCAACCAAAGAACCAAATAAAATTAATAAGAAAATGAAATAATAATGATAGTTTTAAAAATAACAAGTAAAATACAAAAAATTGAAAGAAATTTGAAATAAAAATATTTTCTGACATTATGACTTCATCACGGTAAGATGTGTTGTCTTGTATTTACAGTGATATTTTCTTCTGTATATTCCCCTAGTGTCTTATATTTTTAAAAGGGGAAATTTTCTATAGATCATTAAAAAAAAATGTAAAAGCTTACCTTTAAAATTATGGAATTATAAGATACCATGAATAGTTAAAATTACATTGAAATAGAAGAACAAAACTGGAGGATATCCAATTATCTATTTCAAAGCATAATACAAATTTACAGTAATTAAAATAGTGTGATACTTGCATAAAGGTAAAAATATGAAAGAATGGGTTAAAATTGATACTCCAGAAATAAACCCAAATATCTATGGCCAATTAATTTTCAACATACATAGCACCAATATCTTGTTCTCAGGAAAGGATAGTGTCTTCACCAAATTGTGATGGAACAACAGGATCTGCACATGCAAAGCATTAATTTTGATCCTTACTTTTATAATATTTACAAAAAATAAGTCATTTAGAGAGGTATATATAAGAGCAAAACTATATCACTCTTACAAGAAAATATAAGAGTAATTCTTCATGATCTTGGATGTGGCAGTTGATGCTTAGATATGACATTAAAGGCATTAGGAACAAAAGAAAAACAGATAAATTGTACTTCACAAAAATTAAAACTTTTGATCATGAATCCTCAAAGGACCCTGTCAAGAAAGTGAAAGGACAGCCCACTTGCCAATACTAGCCAATAATAACCTGAGAAGGGTCTACTATCCAGAATATATATTAAAAAGTCTGTTACCATTTAGCAAAAAGACAAATAATCTGATTTAAAGTGGGCAAAGTATTTGAAATGTTGAATAAACATTTCTTCAAGAAACATATGCAATAGGCCAACAAGCTCATGAAATGATGTACAACATCTTTAGCATTAGGGATATGCAAATCAATACCACAATGAAACATAACTCACATCTGCTAGGATGGTTACACTTTTTAGAAAATCTAAAATAACTGTAGATGAGGATGTGGATAAATTGGAATCTTTGTACCTTGCTTGTGGGTATGTACAGTGGTGCAACCACTTTATATATTTGGGCAGTACCTCAATTAGCAGATGATCCAGCTATTATCTTCCTTGATATATATCCCCAATAACAAACAGGTGGAAACAACCCAAATATATAACATCCAATGAATGGATAACAAAAACATGTTGTATTCATACACTGGAATTTTGTCCATAGTGATAGTTTGTAGTAATGCTACAAACTGTCACATGGAAAAATCTTGAAAACATGCTAAGTGAAAGAAGCCAGACATAAAAGGTCACATTTTTAAAAAGATTCCACTTATATGCAAAACCAGAATACATAAATCCATAGAGACAGAAAGAGGATCAATGGTTGACAGGGATTAAGGGGAGGGGCAATGTAGAGTAACTCTTTTGTGGTATGAGGTTTCCTTTGGAGGTGATAAAATATTCTGAAATTAGATTAAGTTGATGCAGAAGAATGTGAATGTACTAAATGCTACTATTTTTAAAATGGTTAATTTCTAAATATTAATGAATATTTATTATTGTATTTATTTTTCATACATAAATTATATATATGGTAAATGATACCATATATAGAGTAAAATGGAATATATTAATATTTATTTTTTATATTTATAAATGATACCATATATAGAATAAAATGAAATAAAATATTAATGAATATTTTTTATATTTATTTTTCATACATAAATGATACCATATATAGATTAAAATGAAATAAAAATGGAAAATTAAAAGGAAATCCTTGGGAAGTAGATGTGGCTCAAGCAGTTGGGCACCCGCCTACCACATATGAGGTCCTGGGTTCGGTTCCTGGTGCTTCCTAAAAAGAAGACAAGCACACAATGAACAGAGACAGTGAGCACAAACAACAGAGGTGGGTGGTGGGGGAGGAATGAAAAAAATGAAAATAAATCTTAAAAAAAAAAAAAGGAAATCCTTCTCAAATATTTGTACAATTCATTTGTGAATGAAATGGGAATATGGGAATCATGTCCTGTACTGTTATATGAAGTATAATTTCTACACAATTTCCCCTTATCAAAACAAGTATAGGGAAGCGGGTGTGGCTCAGTGGATAGAGCCCCCGTTTACCATATGGGAGCCCCGGGTTCGCGTCCTGAGGCATCCTTGTGAGGGCACGCAGGCCTGAGCGGTGCGGTGGGCTAATGCAGCAACCTCACAGCAGGAAGCGGGTGTGGCACAATGGATAGAGCACCCGTTTACCATATGAGAGGCCCCGGGTTCGCTTCCCGGCGCCTCCTTGTGAGGGCAGGCCGGCTCACGTGGCGCTGTGGGCTGATGCGGCAGGACCTCACAGCAAGGGGGAGATAAGCAGACACAGAGAAGACACGCAGCGAATGGACACAGCAGCACAAGCAGCAAGGGGGGGATAAATAAAATAAAATAAATAAATCTTTAAAAAAAACAAGTATAAAATTGGCTTCCAATTTTCCTTCAGATAATTAATAACATTTAATCCAGTTCTAGAGAGTTCTATATAGTGTCTGCTCTATCACTCCCATCCTCCATTCTTCATCCCTGTAACCTGGTGTATTTTTGTCATATCATTAGGTCTGTTTAAATATTTTTCACAATTGCCCACGATCCTTTTTAACAAACGTTAAAACCTGATAACTTTTGACATGTTCCCTCTAAATATCAAGCCAAAAATGATGTCTTCTTGATCTCAAAACCTCATTGGGATTTTCCAGAGGACCCTTGGAAAATCACAAAGAAATTTTTTCTTTCACCTTGTAAAAAGAGAAGTGCTAAAACTAGTAAGTTTTATTTGGTATGCTATCAGTTGCATAGGAAGTGTTATGAAATTTAAAAGGATTTTGTAACTTTCTGTTGGTTAAGTTTATAGGGTAAAATGTTGCTAATACATACATTTCAAAATTATATAAAATTCTTAGAGACTTGTCAATCTCCTCACTGTTCATGAGGTGTCCATGTACTAAAATGTCTGATATTGATCAACAATATTATTATTGGTCATAAGATCTGTTCTTAAAATAATGTTTCATGAACTCTCATCTGATAGTTCCCTTTTGTAAAACAGCAATAAGTTAACCATGGGCATTTAAAATTTTTTGTCAAGTATCTATAGTTTTTATTCTGATACTACCCAGAAAACACAAGATCTCTATTATTCTAGTGAAGAAGATGATAGATTCATGAGATTGCTAACAAAAGATCTACCGAAATAAGGATTAATTAACTAGGGCTAAATGAACTGCTAAAGAATGGTAAAAATTTTGGTTGGATTACTGGTAATATTTTCTTGTTTGATTTTCTAGATAGAAGGAATCCCTTACTACCTTAAGCTATATATAATTCATAAAACATTCATCTTTATCTCTGTGTCTGACCCCTCCAGAATGTGAAATCTCCTACTGAATAAATATAAGAATATTTAAGGTAATATCATTGTTTGCATAAGTTCAATCAGGATCTGTCCTCCTTGTTAACAAGAAATAATTGGAGTCAATAGTTATATAACCAAGTCTCAGGAATGTTAACCCAAGAACCCAGAGGAAATTCCAAATTTATTGACTGTTTAGAACCCACTCCTTGATGAAGTTGCCTATACTGGACCAAATCCTGTTAAAGCTGCCAAATTATTTAAAGCCTCAGCAAACTTAGCTCTCAGCAGAACCAAAATTTTCCCTTCAGAAAACTGACTTCTTATGAGATCCTTCTACATCACCTTCTAATCTTCATCTAAAGTGCTGCAATGTTCTTAAACCCTGTTACTCTGCTGCCTTTATCTGATGAGGGGGAACCCCATGATTGTAAACTAGCAACTTCAAAATTAATGACTCCATACATGCTTTTATGACTAACCCAGATGTCATTCTTTTTGTTAATGCTTTTTATGCTAGAAATTTCAATAGTAAATTCCAAGCAGTCTATCCAGTTACAACACACTATGAACTGATTGACTGAGGTAGTCTTCTACAGTTTTCTTCTAAAAAAAGAGCTCTCTGCTCTAATCCCAGTCTGCTTTCTATCTGAAGGAAATTCTGTTAATATCTATAGTGATAACTGATATGCTTTTGGTGCAATTCATGATTTCAGCATGCAATGGAAACAAAGAGGGTTCCTCACTTCTTCTGATATGCCAATCAAAAATGATGGACAAGTAAACTATCTCCTTTCTGACATTTTACTTCCACCTATGGTTGCCAACATTAAAATAGAAGCTCACACTAAAAGAACTGAGAATGAATATTTTTTAAAAATTCTCTTGCATATTTTCATGCAAAATAATCACTACTAAAAGAGCTGAGATTGTAAACTTAAATTAAAACTGTCTAAATTAGCTGAAGAAGTTGGCCTTTCCTGGCCCCAAATTGTAACTTTGGCCCTGATATTTATTCATAGCATTCTCTTTGGGAGACAACTATCCCCATGTGAAATTGTCACTGGCAGTTCTGTCTCTGGGAATAAAATTGAGAACTAATCACTTATTGTCACAACATGACTTAACCCAATTTGCAAATTCTTAATGCATTATACCAAAGATTTATTTTCAACAGGTAAAGGACACCTTTCTTGACCCACAGGACAGACACCCCATTAATCATAAGGTGACATCAGGATAATGGGCTCACTGGAAATCACACAAAGACCACCCTAGATCCTTCCAAGTACTCCTAACTTCTGACACTGCAACTAAATTACAGGGTGTTGAGCCATGGGTCCACTTCACTCAACTATAAAAGGCTCCATCAGACTCCTGGATTTGTTATAACTGTGGAGACTTAAAAATCAAATTAGCCAGGAAGTGAAATAGACAATGTCATGAGGTAGACTACTTATTCCCAATGTGAAAGATCAAGTCCTCACATAGACATTACCTTACTTACACTTATAATGGATAAAATTTTTAATATTTCCCTATGCTTTGCCCTTGCATTGTCCCCAAAAGACAATGCCATTAAATGCTTCTCCCAAGACATTTCAAAGGGAGGTAACACCACAGACTGTTGGATTTGTCACTAAAAATCTCAATCTGTGCACATTGCAAGGGCCCCATTGTTCTACTCATAACTAATTTCTTTCTTGTCCCAAATGCTTATCTCTTTGGATCAAATTGTACCATTTGTTTCATATCAAATACAAATACTAGACCCAAGGACTTCTTTACTGTGATTTAAGCTTTCTTGGACCCAATGTTGTAACCAGGAGTTAAAAATTAATAATTGATTATAATTACTGATTCATTATATAGATGTGTTTTTTATTCTCATTTTTTCAGTACATTAGAGATTAGCCAAAAGAATACCTGACATTACTGAAACTAGCTAGATTGACCTCACTCTTGTTTATGGTTATTTCAAACTAGATTCACCATTGTTTATACTTACTATTGTGATAGTAACCACTCCACCTTCCTGTGATTGAATCCATAAAAACACTAAACGCCTCATAATAGGGAGCCCTTAGGCCACTGACCTCCTTTGCTAGACTAGCAAATAACCTTTTTCTCTCTTTGAAACCCAGGTGTCTCAGGAATTGGCCTTTAAAGTGTATCAGGAGGAAATAACCTGCTTTTGCTCAGTATCAAGCTCCCTATAGACACAACTAATCTAGAGAACTATACAGATATAGAAAAGCTTGGAGACCTTACTATAATAGTCCACATGCTTCCATGAACTGCAATTTACCTTACCAATACATATCCAATTTTAGGTTTAAGACCCTGGCTCTGCAAAAGAGTCACAACACAAATTTTGTTCAACTGCTCATTTGTACTCAGTACCACAGACCTTTGGATATTTGCACGGGCACTAAATTTCCTTAGTAGCTGGAAAACATCTGAACAATGTACACTTGGTCTCCTCACAGCTCTTTAGAAGTTTATAATCGATCAGAAACTTCTCACTGGAAGGCAGTATAACCTAGTAGGGAAGAAACTTGAGGCAGAAAAACTTCACAGAAAAAAAAAAGTGGGGAGGGTAAAACTGAACTGCTGTAAGATTGGACAGCCCCAGAAATGAAAAGTGTAAGGAAAATGGGGCACTGAGTGAAGAAGAGAATTTAAACAAATCATAGGAGCTAGGGAGAAAATTCTGCACAAATACAAATGGACAAAATAGGTCACCAGAAAATAGAATGAGGAGAGAGAATAGAAAGCTGATGGTTAATTTTTGCAGAATTAGTAAAAAGGTTGTTTGTAAATCTTTGGAAATGAATAGAAATGGTGAAAGTACATCATAGTGTTTGTAACCACCAGAGCTATTATATGGATATGACAGTGGCTGAAAGGATTAGTCTAAGGTCATGTTTATTACTGGAAGAAAAGCTAAAAAAGGTAACATGAGACTGCATAATATAGTGAAACCTCATGTAAAATATGAATATGGATGATTTTGCATATAAGACTCTTTTTCAAAATATAAATATAGAGACAGAAGCAGTATAGCAGCTATGTATGGCAGGGGAAGCATGGAAAGATTGAGAGGTGATGAGTTTTTCTTGTTTTTTTAAATTATTACTATTATTATTGGAATAATGAAAATGCTCTGAAAATGATTAAAGTGATGAATGCACAACTATGAGATTATACCAAATGCCATTGATTGTACACTTTGGATGGTGTAGCCATTGGGCATTTTGATGTAATTATGAATTCCAAAAATAGATATTGGATTATGCTTGTAAACTGGTCTGCTAATCTGGGCATGATTAAGTTATGATTGGGTGTTAACTGGGCCACATCAGTAGGGCATCGAGCCCAACCCCTTGGTGGGTGGGGGAATCAAATATAAAAGGCATGGCAAGAACAGAGTTGAAGCAGTTTTAATGTTGGAGTCTTGAGTTGGAGCCCTGAGAAGTAAGCAAGCTTGGTCATGAGGAAGGAGAGAAGGCCCCGGGATAGAGACAAGCCATTTGCCTGATAGTCTACAGCTGGCCTTGTAGAGAGAAGCAAAGCCTAGAGAGCTTCATAGCCTACAGCTGACCTTGTGGAGGAACGAGAGGAACTAAGCCCAGAGAGAAATGCAGCCCCAGAAAGAGAGGAACCCAAGAAGCCTGAACCCTGGCAAACGTTGGCAGCTGTCTTGCTCCAACACGTGGCGATGGACTTTGGTGACAGAAGAAACTTACGCTTTATGGCCTGGTAACTGTGGACTTCTATCCCAAATAAATACTCTTTATTAAAGACCAACCAATTCCTGGTATTTTACATCAGCACCCCTTTGGCTGACTAATAATACAGAATTTGGTACCGAGGAGTGGGGAAGTGCTTTTGCAATTACCAAAATGTTGGAATGGTTTTATAAATGGGTAAGGGATTTTTTTTTTTTGGAGGAATTGTGAAATGCTTGATGGAAAAGGCCTAGATCACTTTGAAGAGACTGTTGATAGCAATATGGACACTAAAGAAACTTTCTATGATGCCTTAGAAGTAAATGATGAAACTGGAGGACAGGCGATCTGTGTTATAAAGTTGCAGAGAACTTAGCAAGATTAACTCCTGGTGTTATATGGAAGACAGAATTTGAAAATGGTGAACCTCGGGGGATGGATATGGCTCAAATGTTTGGGCGTCCATCTGCCATATGGAGGGACCTGGGTTCGATCCCCGGGACCTCCCGATAAAATAAAAAAATACATAGAAGGCGCATGGGCTGCCCGGCTCTGTGTGCTGGTGAGCCACCAGGAGCCATGCAGCAAGATGATGACGTAACAGGAGAGTGACACAGGGGAAAGTCAAGACGAGATGCTCTGAAAACCAGGAACCGAGGTGGCGCAGGTGGCAGAACACCTCTCTCCTTCATCGGAGGTCTCCAGGATCGAATCCTGGTGAAGACTGGAGGAGAATGGCAGGAAACAGACACACAGAACTGCCCAGCGAATGGACACAAAACAGCAAATGGGGGAGGGTTTTTTTTTAAATGGATAAAGTAAATAAATAAATCTTTAAAAAAAAAAAAAAAAAGAAAAGAAAGAAAATGGTGAACCTCAGCATTTAGCTGAAGAACTTTCCAAAGTAAACCTGGAGAATGTGGCTTGGCTTCTCCTTGCAGCTTATAACAAAATGCTAGACGAAAGAAATATGCTAAGGACTGAACTCTTGGGCACAAAGAAAACAGAAACTGATCCCAGAAATTCCA